>CAMPET010000104.1:161832-181129 GCA_946803715.1 Beroe ovata
TGGTGAGAGGTGAGGGTGTCGGTGAGTTTATGGGCAAAGGGTGTGAGGGGGATAATGAATAATGGTGAGGTTATTTAACTGATTTTAGCTGAATGTGGGTGTTGACTGGTGGTTAGTGATTTTGTGAATGTGTGTGCACACGTTGCGCGCCCCTATTCTACTCAGTGAACTGAAAAGTCGTAGAAAGGAGACGCGCAGCGCGCGCGGAGTATTTGGGTCACGCCGCGCGGGAACATGAATGTGGCTCTTGTGAAGAATGGAGGTTATTGATTGAACCGTCGCATTTGCTTTGACCATTCTTTTTCTCTTATTATATTCGATTATAATAAGGCATCGTTTAGCGCGTATACCGTTTGATAGAATTTAGATGGCATACAATGTACTATATTGTATACTACAATATGGTGGCCTATGTACATAATGTGGCATTACATGGTCACAATGTGGTACCAGATAATTATGTTACACTAACATCAGTCAGTATAACACAACAGTACTCACACAATAATTACATAATAATGACATTGTTGGGAAGTACACCACTACACCAGCGTGTAGGCATAATTTCGCAAGGGAATTCAGTAGTGACTATGGGTATCGACAATCGACATGTTATTGGACGTGTACACTTAGTAATTTGTATGGGTAATGACATTGTATGAAATGGTATTGAATACTATGGGTATTGGATACTATGGGTATTGGATACTATGGGTATTGGATACAATGGGTATCGATAATCGACATTCTATGAAATGGTACTGTGAGTGTGCGTGAACCATGTACATTGTACATTGTACCAACACTTAGTGTGTGTACAATGTACATACTGTTTGGTATAACAGCTAGGCATAATAATACCATGTACCTACTGTTTAATTTTTCAATGTACATTGTGCATTGCACAATTGTACTGTACTACATTGTACTTTTTCTGTAACACAATAATTGTTCATTGTACAGATTAAAAGAAGAGTGTGAAAAAGTGACGACCGATTTGAAAGTGTCAATAGAAGAGCGGGCCACTGATGAGGCTGAGTGGAGAAACAGGGTAAGTTATACTGACCGCATCGTGATTTGAGTTTTAGAATATTTCCTTGTGTTTGTATTTACCGTGAATCCATCACAGATACAGCAGTTGGAAGACAGCAATATCCATGAACGGGAAGGACTTGAAGAATCCCATCGGTCACAGCTGACACCGTTCAAAACGAAGATCAAAGAAATGCAAGCACAAATCAATCAACTAGAGGGTAAGAATTAGGAGCTGAAATATGTGAGCTAGTGCTTTTATCTAATCAGTGAACATATTTCTTATGTTAGCAAATTTTTACTTTTAGAGGAATTTTAGAGGAATGGAATGCATCTAATTCTCAATTGTGTCAATTGTGGATGTATTTAGGTACTTACTACATACAATATACATACATTTGTACAATATACATACATTTGCACTATTAGATATACAATGAACACAATGATCCTCAGATAATTTGAAATTAAGTGCCTGTGTCAATATTCCTGCTACCCCTACCTATATATTGCACATGCGTGAGAAAATAACTTTGGTGGGTGCAGTAATTACCAAATCACCCACTATTATTATATCGAGTTGATACTACTGATGACACAGTAGATCATTATATGTTACATATATGTTACATTATATGTTACATTATATGTTACACAATAGTATTTGACTAGCCCTAGCCGGGGAGAGAGAGGTGCTGGTATCTGTTGTATGGCTTAGAAGAGGTCGCGGTCTGTTTGATGCGGGAGTCGAGTCGAGTCGTTTTCTCCAACCAATAGCATGCCAATATTCCCCTAACTTTATTTGAAACTATTTTGATTTTTAATTTAATTTAGGACTACTTTTCTCCCTTCGGAGCCCATTAGCCCCTTCAAAACCCCCTGAACCTTCTCACTAAACCCCCTCACCAAACCTCCTCCCCCTCAGGACTTCACTAAACCCCTTCCTCCCCTCTCAGAAGTTAAACGTGAGCAAGAAGACGAGATCTCAGACCTCACAAGACACGTGTTTGAGTCTAACAGTGACTGTGCTCAACTTAACAATGAGGTCACAGTGCTACAGGGGAAACTGGAGAGTGCCGAGAATAGTGTCTCACTGTTGCAGGTAAAGAGTGTCTCTTTCAGTGACTTTTCAGTGTCTCTTCAGTGACTTTTCAGTGTCTTCGATGGCCTAAATTCAATGTCAATAAATGGTCTTTCCGATAACTTCGAAAGTAACTTTCGTCTTCTTTGATAGTGTCTCTTAACGTCTTTTGTACCTTTTGCTCCTGCTGTCTCACTAATGCATCAACCAAAATCTTAATGTTAATACCATATGTAGTGGTGAATTCATAGCATACATAGTGATTATTGAATATTCATTATCCGTGTATACATGCAATTTAATGTGCTAATGCTTATCTTGATGCAACTATTTGTCAGTCAAATGTTGTCATTTCTTAGGAGCAGTTGAAATCAAAGAGTACCGAATGTGTGGACCTTGCCGATTCGCGGAATTCGACAAAAGAAAACCTTGATGTTATGAAGCTTACTGTAACTGAACTGCAGTCACAATGCGATCAGGTAGTCAAAAGCGGAAATTTACTTTTGGTTTCGGTTTCATGGAATTTGTTCGGAATTTTAATCGCGTATTTCCTACAGTTCAGCGAAAAAACCGACCAGCTATCACAAACTCTTGAATCTGAAGTTTCTGAACGTGAAAAGTTGGGTCACGAGAATACTGAGTTGAAGAAGAGAATTCAGCTTTCATCAGAAGAACACGCTATGAAGTATGTCGATGCAAATGCGACAGGCAATGCAACATGGCACAATACAATATGCGGCTGCCGCATATAATTTGGAATTTTCCAAAACTTGTACCAAAATTTTGCAATGAATATATCTCTATTGCGTAACGCGCGATGTCTTGGAAATTGTCACTTTGCCCGCGCGTGTCAATTTGGTGCGCGCACGTAAAATACTTTACTCATTATTTCTGCGTTCAATCGATTGAAGATGGCATCGAATCATCAATTAAAATGTACACGCCGACTATAAATAGGTATCCTAATTCCTAATTAGCACCAATTAAGATTAGGATGTTTGTATGCGGACCTGTTGGATATACGTTCACTAGTATGTCGAATGGACGCCAAAGTGTATGATTAATGATGATAGGCAGTTCATTTCTGATAGGCAATTCATTTCTGACAACCTCTGACATTTCCGCTCAATTTCAGGTGCTCGCACCTCGAAGGGGTCATCACCAATGTAATGATGGAAAAGGAGGCAGGTGTCAAGGAGATGAATGAACTGAAGGAACGGTACACTAAACTTGAGGAAACTCTCGCTTCCAACAGTGATGGTATGAGTTGAAGAATGAAGATATCACTGACTTACTGAAATGCAACTGAATATTGTTCATTTTTTACTCATTTCGGACTATTTCAATCCTGCAGGAACGGCTGTTCTGTCGGAGGAGAACCAGAGACTGAGTACCAAAGTTGAAGAGTTGAAGAACACTGTAACAAGGGTAGGAGGTCAGCTCGAATCTGCTGTTGTAGAGAATAGTAAACTTAGCAAGGTGAGAATTCGAGGAAAGAATCGTATTCCTTGAATCGAATCCAAGAGTTGAATCAAATTGAAGAATTTGGATCCTTAAATCAAATGAATAGATATTCTTCGGTTTAGGAGTTAGAGGATATGAAGAGCAAACTTAGCGAAGTTGAGAATGAACACTCCAAAGTGTGCAAAGACCTCGAAGCATCCATCAGTGAATTAAAATACCTGCTAGAAAGCGCCCAAAATGAGAAGAACGAGCTTCTCAAAAAAGTAAATAGAGCAACGGGATTTGCTCCGGTCTCTAACGAAACTTCAGTCATCTTACCCACATGCCATTCATTAATGCCGGATTTACCTGACGCCATGCCATTGCCATGACTAATCATACTCATGGCACCGTGCCAGGTCGAGGAGGTTGAGCGAGATCGTGACGTCATAGTGCAGGATGCCGCAGAGCGGAAAGAGATGTTTGAGGAGGAGCACAGGTCTATAGAGGAGCTTCTAGCCCAGGTATAACTAAGAGTCGGAGAGGTGATTTGAGCAATATTCGGTCATGTTTTAGAAGAAATCAATGCCTAGTACTCTAGGAAGTGCTATTCATTGACGAATAGATCTTCAGCTTCGAAACTTCAAACTTTCATCGCCCTCCTAAAATTCAAATCAGGTGAAACAAGATCTACTTGTGTGTGAGGAGGAGCTCAGCTCGACAAAGCTGGAGAATGAGGGGTATCGGGAAAAAGTGGAGACACTGACCACCAGGATAGTACTACTGGAGTCAAGTCAGAAGGATAGTGCTGGTCTCTTGGGAAATATTAAGGTTGGTAGCAGGATAAAATCTGAATATCGCTAGAATTGCTGGTTCAGATTTGTTTTGCGGCCTAAACCGAGCTGATTACGGTTGGAATGTTTCTGATAAAATAAATTGTTACAGGAATTGGAGACTGACTTAGAAATCAAGAACAAGGCTGTTGGCAAACTGGAGGCAGAAATAATCACAAAAACATCGGACTTCACTTCTCGTAAGTTGAATTACTGAACATTAATTAAAGAAAAACTCGACATGATTTAGAGAACTTGTTTAGTGAACTCTCAACCCAAAGTGAATTTCAGAGTCCCCACCCCCCTTATCACTTCATCACAGGGATAACATCACTCCAACAAGACCTAGACTCATCCCAAACCACGTGCGAGCTACTCCGCAAACAATGCACCCGTAGCCAGGAGGAAGTTGAGGATTGTGAGAGGAAGAGGAGTGAGGAAGTGAGGAGTTTGGAGGATAGACGGGAGGAGGATTTGCAGATGTACGCGGCGCAGCATCAAGACGAGTTGAAGAAGCAGGCGGAGTTGGAAGCGAGGAGTGAGGAGATGGCGGAGAAGATACGGGAGTTGGAGGACAAGTTGGGGATCGAGGTGGCAAACCATCAGAAAGCTAAAGAAGGTCAGTGAGGGGAGCTCATTTTCCCAGCCTTATAACACGCAGTAGTGAAGGCATTTATCCTGATCATTGATCAAGTACCGAAACTCGGAAAAGATTGACCTGGATTTGAACGGAGTCTCGAAAAAATAAAAGTTTATTCTCACTCATTTCTTTCACCAGGGTTAGGCAAAGCCAGCCAAGCCATTGGGAAACTCCGTGGCTATGTTAAAGAGCAAGAGAATAAGATAGCGAACCTCAATAAGTTGAATGAAGATCTTGTTGCAAAAGTGAGCGAAAATTTCTAGATTCGCACCGTTCTTGAGACGAAAATAAAAAGCAAGATGCAAAATTAGATTCAGTGAAATGCTCCATCATGACATCGATATCTCTGTTTTAGAACAAACAAGAAGCCGATATTCACAACACATCTCTTACCGACGTCCAATCATCATACATGCAAAAACTAGAGGCTGCCGTTGAGACAGAAAACTCCCTGAAACGTGATCTAAACTGCTCTAAATCGGAGTTAGAGGCCTCTAAATCGGAGCTGGTAGAGCTGGAGGGAAGGGTGGAGAAACTGGTTGAAGAGAAGAAACAGTTGACAGAGATCATGAGAGCGAAGATGGAGGAGAACTGTCAACTAGCCGCAGAGGTTTAGGCAAAAATACCAGGGTTATCCAAAATAGATTTTCATAGCATTCCGATAGAATTTCTATTTTCGGTTACTTTCCAATTTCAGAAACTGTCAATCAGCATATCTGTATATTTCAGCTGGAGACGTCACGGTCTACATCTATCGACAACAGCGTGGTTGAAGACAAGGAACAAGAGTTGGCTCAACTCCAGGAGCAGCTGGATCTGAAGAGTGGAGAAATCAAGCAGTTGAGAAGTGAGGTGCAGAGTTCCAAAAACACCGAAAATCAGCTCAAGGTGGGGTTGGATTTGAATTTCTTGATGTTGGTTGAGATTTTAATCAATAATTCGGCCATCCGTAGAATTGACAGTCCCTAATGATGTGATTTTTGGCAGGTCAAACTTGTCGAACTGAAAAAGAGAGCGGAAGCAAAGATATCTGAGCTCTCTGTTGAAATGAAAGAGAAAGACGGCAAACTAGCTGATCTTTCTCAAAATCTTCTAACTGTCACCGCCAATCTGAACACTATTGAGGAAGAGAAATCCGCCCTGGAATCTCTGCGAAATAAGACTCAATCCGAGCTCCAATCTCAAATATCAAACCTCTCCCGCGCACTCGATGATTGCAAATCTGAGCTTGAATCGAAGACAACTGAATGTACGACGCTAGGCGACGAATTTGGTCGCTGTCAAGGGGAACTTCACTGTCATGCTGAGAAAATATCAGAACTCCAAGAACAATTAGATCAATCATCATCAGAAACAGGGGAGTTGCACTCTCAGATCTCAGATAAAAATAAGGAACTTGAACTTGCTCGTGAAAAGTTGGAACAATTCCAAGACGAAGATTTCAAGGGAAAATACGAGCGATTGAGTGAGTCCTTCGGAGTGATTGAACAACAAATTCGCGAGAAGAATGAGTTAATTGATAATTTGTCGCGGGAGAAGGAAGAAGCGATTGACAATCTCAACTCAAAACTCGAGGAAATCAGCAGTTTGAATTCGCAGCTCGAGGAAACTGCACATGCTGCTGGTGAAACACTCCGTGTTGAGGTTGAAACCCTCCAGAGCACTTATTCATCCCTCCATTCGGAACAAGAAAGTCTGAAACGGGACAAAGAAACGCTCGAAGAGGAAAAACTCGTATCATGCCGTGAGATTGAATCACTTCAGAACCAAGTCTCATCTCTTCGCGAGGAAGTTGAATCACTGCGAGATGAACTACGAGAATCTCGAAGATGTTTAGAGGAGCAAGAACGGATGACGTCATCTTCTCAGACTCAGGAATCGCGGTTGAGAGAGGAAGTTGAAGTTTTGATCCGGGATCTTGAAGGCGAAGCTGCGCGCTCAGCGCAGTTACACGCGCTAAATCAGAGTCTAAACTCGGAGATTTCATCCCATAGCGATAGTCGGGAACAGTTGTCACTGCTGTGTAATCAGTTCAAACAGAAAATTGCACAGTTACAGGCATCGCTGTCAGGTATGTCGATAGACCCTCAACCCAATAATAACTGATTCAGTATGCTTATGAGCAAATTTTTATCATTATGTTCCTCTTCAAGTTCTAGATCTACTTTTTCCTTTTCAATCGCTCGAAGGTTATAGGCCAGCACGAGACGATATCGTATTTGGGGGTGTTGCCATAGAAACGAATAACTCCACACATTATTGCTACGTTTATAAATACATTGTACTGGACCTCCGTTTTTAGGACGAGAAGAGGAACTGAACCGAATACAGGAGGAAAACATCAAGCTGTGCTCCCACACAACCGAGTTAGAAGGGCGGATCTGCGTGCTGCGCGCGGAAAAGGACAAGATCGTGGAGTCTGTTGCCATGGTGATATCAGATAAGGAGGGGGTGGAGCGGAGGCACAGGGAGGACATGGAGGAGATGAGGAAGAGGCACAGAGAGGAGATGGAGGAGGTGAGGCAGAGGCTGGAGGGGGAGTGTGCAGCGAGTGTGGAACAGATTACT
Organism: Beroe ovata; assembly: GCA_946803715.1. Taxonomy (NCBI): domain Eukaryota; kingdom Metazoa; phylum Ctenophora; class Nuda; order Beroida; family Beroidae; genus Beroe; species Beroe ovata. The sequence goes on from CAMPET010000104.1 coordinate 169,430, forward strand.
CGGGCTATGGAACAGAAAATAGTGGTGAGTCAGGGTGAGAACATGAATTCAGTCAAACGAGACGGTGTTTTGGTAGGGTTGTCGAGTTTTTCACTATATATCCCTGTCAGACGTCAGTGATGTCGTTTGTGGTGTAGTCATAGTGGAACTTGCGCAATTTCATTGTTCCGTTCTCTTTTTAAATCAGTTTCGAACATACAGTTACACCACACTAAATGACACTTCGCCCATGATAGTTCATATTTAATCTGGGACAACCATACCCATCTCAGGAAGTATCTCAAGACGAACAGCTGGTTCAAAGTCTCCAGAGCCAAGTTAAGCGACTCCAGCTATCGCTCAGTGAGGCTCAGGAGGAGGCTCACTCCGCTCAGACCAAGAGTACGTTGACAGTTTCAGAGTACAGCTCTAAACTACTGCTTTCCGAGAAGAAGTATGCTGCACTGAAGGAACAGAGTAATGAGCTAGCTGATGTGATCAAGATGCGAGATCAGGTGAGTGAGTGAGGTGGGGTGGGGGTGTGAGGTGAGGTGAGGTGGGTAGAAAGTTTGAAAGTTAATTGGGGCCAATTTGCCAAATTTATTCTATCCATTCAATTAGTTTTCTTGATGATTGAATGTGACAAGTTCTACTTTCCTCAAGTTCTACTTTCCTTGAAGTTAAGTACTGATCTCTGTGATTTGTACTCAAGCGTTTAATTCTAATCCACAGGAGATTCAGAAAGTCAGATCCGATGGTAAAGCAGAGATCTCTCTGCTCAAACGGGATACCATCTCCAAGTGTAGTCATGACGAGGCAGTATTCAACTTGGAAATGGCATACAACATGAACCTCCAGGTATGATTTTTCGTGCATTGACAAACTTATTTGGTATCTTTTCGATTCTTTGTTCCCGAATTTCACGAATAATCTACTTCTTTTCATTATTTCATCACAGGAGACAACTGAACGACTAGAAAGCCGCATCAAAGAACTGGAGGCTATGGTCGGTAAAGATCAGATTTCGTCACAAAAGGGTAAGATTCATAACATTTCATTGACAATCATTGTGAATGGGTGTACAAGAAATATTAGACGAAGGGCTTGTTTTGTTGAGCACTGATACAATGATGCTGTGCTTTCTTCAATCATCCCTGAAATCTGAATTCTCGAAGACAACACTGGTTTGAAGTGTCCTGAATCCTGATACAGACCATATTTCATGACATAGGTGATAGGTGTTGTTTGTAGGGTTTTCCCGACCGTCGGCGCCGCGCAATTGTTATCCCGCCAGCGAGGGTAGGGAGAAATCCTACAAACGTAACGGTACGTGTTGTCTTTGTTGATGTTTGATCCTGAAATCTCGCAGAGAACACGGAAAGTGTGGCTGATCTGAAGAGACACATAGAGAATCTAACCCGGAGACACAAGCTCGAGACTGAAACCATCAGAAATGAGGCGGTCTTTGCCGCCAACCAGGATTATAACGCCCAACTCAAGGAGTGGCAGGTTAGTGTGTGTGTGTGTGTGTGTGTGTGTGTGTGTGTGTGTTTGTGTGTCTGTGTAATGTGTATGTGTGTATCTGTGTCTGTGTGTGTCTGTCAGTCTTCCTGTCAGTCTTTTTACCCAAGCCAAATCCCGTTATTCCTGCAGGAATCAAACGAACAGAAACACCTGGAAGAAATGAACCGAGTTATGGAAGAAAACTCACGAGAACGACAGCGGCTGCTCCGTGAGATCGAAGTCCTGCAGCACACCCCCTCCTCAAAATTGCATGCCCTCCTCCCCACCTCCCCACCCGGGAATAATAGACCCGGGAGAATCTCCATTTCGAGTGATCAGAGTGATTTGTTCCTACTTGATACCGAGTTTGAGTACCTCAAGGATATTTTGTTGAAGTATCTCAAGGGAGAACACACGGAGCAGTTGTTAAAGGTTATCATTGCGATTTTGAGGTATTCTGAGGAGGAAAAAGTGCAGATTTTAAAAACTCTGACCAGTAGGAGATAACAGGATGAAGTGAATATTCTGGTAGATTAAATTATGGTTATTTTCAGTTATTTTTCTTGCAATTTTGATTATAATTTATTTTAGAGACAAGAAGTTGCAATTTTGAACTTCAAACTTGTGTTTAAATTTAACTCTGTGATTATGTTTAACAATTTTGCCCGTAGTGTGTTTTTCTGTAAATTAACTTGATTATTTTTGAACGAAAAATGTTTTGCTGGTTCAGAACTGCTTCCGGTTATTTTTGCGATAAATATTTCTAAGATTAGAGCGTGGTTTAGTGAAATATGTTATGCAGATGTTTTCCCAGTATTTGATTGATGATTTATTAAGTATTAATGTAAAATGACAGTTTTGTGAGATATTTTTGACACAATATGGTAGTTGGTAGGACGGAGAAACGATATCAGGCTGCAACTCTTCATCCCCAATCCCCCATCATTTCTATGCAAAGACCCCATGTGTGTTTTATCAAGGACGCACCATCCTGTTTCTGTATGTACCGACAATGGCACCGACGTATCTCATTCTACTTCTGCAAGGTCTATTTAATGAGGGAATGATCGTAACATCAGAATTTCCAAGATGAACTGCCGTATTTGGCGGAGAATCTTTCCCTCCCTGTGTCGTTGTGGCACATTTCTCATATATACACGATGAAATCTTCTTCTTGGCGCTTCAGCTGCATGATGTTGTAGTTTATAGCATGCTTTTAGCCATGCACTAGAAATATTGATTTGAAAGTACATTTACAAAGCTCGTGCTAAAGTTTCCGTTGCTCGTTCCATAATCACACCAGAATACTGATGCAGATCTACACCACCCAGAACATTTGTTAAGACGAAACCTATTCTCCTGACACATGCCTCTCGACAGCCTGACCCTCCCTCTGGCCATCCTTCTGTCTATCTCCTTGTGTTACCAACTCCTAAAACTGCAGGTCCAACATCTATCTGTTCCTGACATACCGCCGCCCTCAGCACCAGTTGGTCTGACTGAAAACATGACATCATCGGACACTACCGTAGAGCAGTCGTATTGGAGTAGCATCCCCCGGTTTGAGTTGTTAGTCAGGCTACGGGAGAGTAGGGTTGCGGGCGCCAAAGTGTCGCACGTCATCAACTCATACCAGGACGTTCTGGTGAAGTCAATGAGACAGTTTGTTGTCCCCGAGATAGCTGGACGTCTGGTTGTAATCCTGGACGAGGAAAGGGGACGGGAGTTGGGCGGACGGTTGAATGGAAAGTGGCCATTTCCGAGGGTTCAATACGGTGACCGGGGCGACACGAGGGTGTACGCTAACCATCCACAAATGCGGGCCCAATGGGATTTGTTCCATGCTGATCTATTTTCTTCAGCGCCCTACGTAGGAATTCTCGAACCGAACAACGTATTCGTTACGGTATTGACTCCTGAGATTATATTCCGAGGAGGGAAGCCGGTGATCGTGGCCATTGCTGGTCCCCCAGCTCCCAACCCTTGTTTTCCAGCTATTACAGAGATTTTCCTACGACGTAAAATGGCAGTTCAGTGCTCGGTCTCAGCGCCCTTTTTCGTCAAAACCAATCATATCCGGGAATTGCGAGATGTGTTGGCGAGTGAACAGAATAGCAATTTCAAGGAAATTTTCAGAACGTCCAATGAGAAAGTCAAGTCAAGATTACAGTGTAACTCTAACAATTGGGGCGTATCCTTTGTTGAGATTATGTGTAACTACTTGTGGTATTTTCACCGTTCTGAATATTCCTGGCATATCCAAGTTCTTGAGAGGAAGCGACAGTTGTTTTCCTCGGGATTTGTGCCCAAGGACTATTACGGGGTCAAGGTAACGCCCGAAATGCGGCTTCCCGCACCGAGAGCTGCAACACTTCCCGCAGCGGGCAAAAATGCGGGAATAGCGGACATAGAAAAGGAAGGGATGTGTTTTGTGGGCGGGTTTTCTAAATGTTCCATCAAGTGTCAAGCCTGGAAAAGCAAGCATATCAGTCCCTCTATGTTTACGTCGACAGGATATGCGTCTTGGTTTGCAAGTCATGAATCTGATTGTTTGTTACAGCAATCGGAGCATAGGAAGAATGTTGAGAAAATGATGAGGTTTTATCGGTCGAAATCGGCAAGTCCAATTCTTAACAAATGTATATGAAAACTTTAACGCTTCACAATTTTCCATATTTACTCTTACTTTTGCGCTTGAGTATTGAGTAGCAAGGATATTAATTAATCATGCATGAACAATGAAACTTGGTGCCATTTATTTACATGAATGTATGATGTTCAATTCTCTGCAAAATTGTGTATCATTTTCGAATGAACATTCCTCTGGTTGATTCATCCATTTGCAGTGACCGTTTCTTTCTCCCCCAATCCCCCATTGACCATTGACTTCTTCTCTAACGGAACGCGCGAGTGTCGCGCGGGCACCACGCGTCTAGCTCCAAATACCGTAAATAATTGAGAATGAGCGCGCTGCGGATCATATTCATTGCATCGCGCGTTACGCAAAACAGAGAAATTTGTTGCTCCGTGTAAATATTTGGACAGTAAAATACTGATGAGTGAATAGATGCCCACCTTGCCCTTTCTATCGATAATATCACACCAAATGCAGTTCTTGCACTTGGTCAATATAGATGTCTGTCAATTTAGGGGCAGCACTTAGTAAGTAACATGTATTTCGAGCCATGTATAGGTGATATAAAGACCAGCTTTTCCTCCATTACTATGTATACAATATACGCCCTAACATTGGGGGGCATTTCGGAGAAATGAGGCGAAAGAATAAATTTTCTACCGTTTCTGATGTAAAAAGGACACAGTACAGACCAAATGGCGCCGTTATTCTAAACACTGATATCCGAAGACAGGAAGAAGTGTCGATCATGAGACTGCAATATAACATAAAGATTTCCGGGTCTTTACCGAGAAATTTTAACCGCAATTTCTCGGAATTATCTCAATTCACAATGATCTCCTAATAAAAGTGATAGGTACTGCAACTATCTTTAAATAAGCGTGGGAGTGCAACTCTTCTGTACAAATGTTGTCGCGACGGAATTGCTCATGAATTTCTCGCCTTTTGTAGGTTCTTAGAAACATGAGGTTATCATCAGCCCCTGGGGCATATAATTACTATGTGAATTAATTTTTGTGTCCTACACTAGGATTTTTTCCAGGTAAAATTAATGAATTTATGTCGTTATTTTCTGATCATTTGAAAATTCTGAGAATCCCTGAGTAATTTTTAGAAAGGAGAGAAAAGATTTGTGGATCAAAATGTAAAAATAAAATATATATCATTCCAATCATCTGTATTTATATCATCATAAATATTCCTCGAAAATGAATACTTTTCTAAAAATCTTAATTTTCTGTCATCGGTACATATCCTGAATTATGGATATTAAACATAACAAGCAAAAAGGATGGTTCCTTGAATGTAATTGTTTCCTTCAAGAAAATTCAATTCCTTATGAAACGGTATTCTGTGTACATTATACAATGCACACGATAATAGCTTTTATGAGCAATAGCTAATAATAAATATTTCTTTTGATCTTTTATGGGCCCATTTACTCAATATATCAAATAAGTAGGTAGCTTGAATCTAACTTTCAGGTCCATAGAAAGTTTGTCTTCATCCAAACGCTATCATCAGTCTCAAGTCCATAGACTCAACGGAATTTCAAACTTGTGAAATTGTTAATTGATATTAATCATACTGCTGTAAAATTGCAAATCACTCTCATCATACCAAGTATACAAATTAATTATTCCTGATTAAGTTACTAATACTCAAGTTACTAATACTCAATTAATGCGTATTATATCCATACTTCATATCTTCAGAAACCCTGCGACTTTGACCAATTTCATGCTCGATACGTATGAAATGATGAAGATCAGCACATAAAATCATTCTGTGCGAACGAAACTTCATTTTTCTGCTATTTTTGGAAGAATCGCAAGAATTTGATCAACATTGTATCGCTAATATTCAATCATACTTTATTTATAATCCCATAAACATATTGAAATTAACGTATCATGCTTTGATTCATCATGATTATCACAAACAATATTATGTACATATTATCATTCCTATCCCTAATTCAATTTTCGTGTCTGTGTCGTACGAAACCCTTTTCGGAATATCAGCCAATATCAGGACGCTGCTGTTATCATTATATTATGAGATCATATCAACATATCAACATCTCAATCTTGAAATCGAATAGAAATTGTTTATTAAGTTGCAGTCCCTGGGCACTCCAATTGTTTTCATATCGCAGGAAAGCCCCCAACGAGGTTTCGTAGTTCCTACTAATTGATAGACCCATCACTGGTTCAAGTCCGATCGAAAGAAGGGACTGTTTCAGGCCCACTTCCCTTTTATAACTGCATGTAGAGATGTAGGCATCATGCTACGGCGTATAACTGCGTAGCTGTACTTCCGGTTGTTAATACGGGTGCGCACCATACATAGTATACAATGTATACAATGTATACAATGTATACAATGTACACGGTGCAATGTACAAGGTGTAATTCCGTGTTGCTAGCTCAAGTAGTAAACTTCGCCAGGCCCGTCAAACTCGTAGACGATGTTCAAATCTTCTTCCTGAAATGAAGAGGGGAGGGGTAATTAATTGATCACGGAAACGATAACAAACATCATTAACTGGCTATTAACGGGCTATAATATTTCAATGGTAGTTTTTCCCGTCTCTGTAGGACTTTTGTAACATAAACATAGTAATGAGAGTTTGTAAAATTTCAAAGTTGTTCTACAAGGTTAAGTCAAAAAAACTATACCTTGGTAGCCTGAGTAGCCTAATTGCCGGTTTAGGTGAGGTAGGTATAGTAGGTTTACCGTTTAATTGGATATTGCGCTATGCAATGGATACCATAAAATATACATTGTATGTATTGTACGCAGGACTAACGACGTTTGATACGACGTGAGAAAGCTTATTCTAGGTTATTTTCACAAGGTTTAGGTTCCAGTAATGGAGCCTAAACCCTAACAGGGCTAGATGAGTTCGATATCACCTGGTACCGGAATTCTAGAATATGGTCCGGAAAACGAACCTTTTATGGAAACAAAGGATTATNTTTGCGCACGCGCTTGAACTGCCTTCTTCCTTTATATTATAGATATCAACATCTCAATCTTGAAATCGAATATAAATTGTTTAAGTTGCAGTCCCTATGCAATGCAATTGTTTTCATAATGCAATGGTTTTCATATCGCAGAAAAGCCCCCAACGAGGTTTCCTTAGTCCTAGTTCCTACTCATTGATACACCCATCACTGGTTCAAGTCCGATCGAAAGAAGAACGGACTGTTTCAGGCCCACTTCCCATTTATAACTGCAATTGAGATGTAGGTATCATTCTACGGCGTATAACTGCGTAGCTGCATTTCCGGTTGTTAATACGGGTGCGCACCACACATAGTATACAATGTATACAATGTATACAATGTATACAATGTACACGGTGCAATGTACAAGGTGTAATTCCGTGTTGCTAGCTCAAGTAGTAAACTTCGCCAGGCCCGTCAAACTCGTAGACGATGTTCAAATCTTCTTCCTGAAATGAAGAGGGGGGGGTAATTAATTGATTACGGAAACGATAACAAACATCATTAACTGGCTATTTACTGGCTATTAACGGACTATGATATTCTAATGATAGTTTTTTTCCGTCTCTGTAGAAATTTTGTAACATAAACTTAGTAATGAGAGTTTGTAAAATTTTAAAATTGTTCTACTAGGTTTAGCCAAAAAACTATACCTTGGAAGCCTAAGTAGCCTAATTGCCGGTTTAGATGAGGTAGGTATAGTAGGTTTACCGTTTAATTGGATATAGCGCTAGGCAATGGATACCATAAAATATACATTGTATGTATTGTACGCAGGACTAACGACGTTTGCTTATTCTAGGTTATTTTCACTAGGTGTTAGGTTCCAGTAATGGAGCCTAAACCCTAACAGGGCTAGATGAGTTCGATATCCCGAGATACCGGAAAACGAACCTTTTATGGAAACAAAGGATTATTTATCAGTGTTTAGTACACTACAGTATAGTGTAATAGGAGTGGTTTTGTACTATTAACTATTAATATGTGTAGTTTTGTACTATAAACTTCATTGTAACAACGACTCAATGCCGAACACATCTTGTAACAATGTAACTCACAATAATATGTAAAACTAACTAGTAAAACCAACTAGTATACATAATATGTAAAACTACATTGTATACAATTATATTGAGTACATCTGTTATTGTATACGGTCTACATGGAAAACACGACAAGCGCTAATTATAACTGAATAATTCCACTTATCAAGAAGTCGGGATATTTAACAATGAGTATTATGTACATATTTTTCGGATTCTGTCTACCCTTCTTAGTGCTTTAGTGGCCAGTTGTACAAAGTTGACCAGCCCACATTGGGCCCCTCTTACATGGCAATCTGCCAAGTACCAGCATTGCTCAATGACTCGCACCAATTATGTTCAACACGGTGAAATCAAAGAGTGTCATCATGAGCGCAGCTCAGGAGAAGGGTGAACGCCACATTGAAAATTCATCGCCCAAGTTGAGTTTCATTCTTGTTCATCTGATGCTCATTATTGTTCATTATTTTATGTGCGGTTTGATTATAATCAGCCCCTTGCTGATTGATCTTGGTGATTGATAATGGAGTTGATGGGTTCATTATTTGAATTGAAAGCGGTATCAGTATCACATCAAAGAGAGGAAATATGAATGATGAATTGAAACCAAGAAATTATTATGAGTTCCCAGTCTCTCAATGATTATCCAAAATAATGTAAGTATCAACATAAGGACCTAATTATGTTCCTGTTTGATAACAAATTTTTATAAACCACTGCGTACTGGCAACATACCAATCAATAAACAATTAAGGATATTCAAGTATGTGACTTAATAAATTGAATTTTAGCCGATACTGATGAGCATAGAAATAGGACCAATGAGCATAGAATAAGGACTTCATTTTTAGTCCTCCATTTTCTTTTGGGGGCTTGTAGCCCCAAAAAAGTAGGGTCGGCCTTGGTTTTGTTGGGCTACAAACCCCCATTCTCTAGTTCTCTAATAAAAAACCTGATTCTGGAATTCCTCAAATGGATCTGTAGGCTGCATGTATGACGGCTGTAGGTGATCCCTGACTTTCGCCAACACTACTTTGAACAGGCCGGGGTACTTCCTGAAAATATTGGGTTTTTTAGGTTTATCAAGATTAGGATTTAGGTTATACGGGCGAGGTATACCTACTTTGAATTTGGTGGAAGGATAAGAGGCTAAATCAGATTGAGGATTTAGGTAATTAGGGTTAGAGAACTCGGGTTTTTTGGTGGACAGTTCGGTCACAACAGAGGTTATTGGTTAATTCATCAAGATTAGGATCTTAGGATTTAGGTTATTGGGGTGACAGGTACAGGAATTATGGAATTAAGTTGAGAGACGTTTCATTTAATCTCTGTCCCCTTTAATCTAAACTAGATTGTTCGAGACATGATGTTTATGGTATTGATTAATCACGTATGCCAAAAAATCGCGTGAATCGTGAAAAATCATTAATTAATTAATAAAATTCGACCTTTAGATTATCAAAGTTAATCTTAGATTAAAATTTTTCCAAATTATGCAAAAAATGTTACGGTGAAATGTTGCAGAATTTGAGATAATAATAACATATTTTGAAATCCGTCGATCATTTGACATTTCAATCGAGCAGGTAAATATAATATATGATGTAAAATGATATTAAAACTTGAGCATATACAGCAAAAATGTCAGCTCAAAATCAGCTGCACCCGTCACAGGAATAGGAGCATTATGTGACAAGTTAGGACAAGTTACGCATGACGTCATGGATGGTGTGACGCGTGACGTCATCTATACAAACCTGTTGACGTAGAAGAAGAATCCAGTAAAGAGGACAATGACGAAAAATGCAACACCGCATCCAATGAGCATATTCGTGATGTTCACGTACCTGTGGGAGAAGGGGGAGTGTTTGCTGGGGGGAAGTTTTAGGGAGTGCGTTCTAGGGAGTGTGTTTTACGGAGTTTTCTAGGGAGTGCGTTTTAGGAAGTGTTCTAGGGAGTGCGTTTTAGGAAGTGTTTTAGAGAGTGTTCTAGGGAGTGCGTTTTAGGGAGTGTTCTAGGGAGTGCGTTTTAGGGAGTTATACAACTAATTTTCAGGCGGCTGTTTAGGTATAATTCGTGCAGTATGAATAATGGTATATCTGACTATTTATAAAATAGAGAGTTTCTCATGGCCCCCGTTGCTTCACACTGACAGTGATCTGTCAAGTTAGAAGATTGTTAAGTCACTATCTCAATATTATTTATCACAGTTACCAACGCCCACAGAAATATCATCATCGCTTACTGTTAGCTAAACAGCTAAACACATGGTTTAGTTCGTATGATATGGTGTCAAGATTTGTCAGTAACTATAGAGCGATAGGTAGTTCACTTGACGCTTACTACATTTGGTATCATCGAGTTTTAAAGATTAAAATCGCTAAGAAACGCATACCTGGAGGTAGGTTCTTTAGGCAATAGTACTTGGCGGTGTGTGTGTGTGTGCGTGTGTGTGTGTGTGTGTGTCTGTGCGTGTCTGTGTCTGTGCGTATGTTTGTATGTGTTTATGTGTGTTTATGTGTGTCTNTGTGGGTGTGTGTGTGTGTGTGTGTGTGTGTGTGTGCTCTCACTCTCTAGGAGAGCATGCCTAATCAAAATGTATGTCTCGCAGTTATTATCATAAGTTACAGCCAGTTTTCACTATCGTGCAATGCATCGGTTAACACCAAAATCATTAAAATGACAAATTATCACGAATAATAAATCCAAATTGGCAACTAATTAATCCAAACTGACAGATGATTGATAACTAACCGGCCGATTTTGACTTGGAAGCAGCTGCTCAGTGGACCACTCCCGGCTTTAGTTGTCCATTGGAACCTCAGGTAGTAAGTTGTGGACNGTGTGTGTGTGTGTGTGTGAGTGCGCTCTCACTCTCTTGGAGAGCATGCCTAATCAAAATGTATGTCTCGCAGTTATTATCATAATATCATAAGTTACAGCCAGTTTTCACTATCGTGCAATGCATCGGTTAACACCAAAATCATTATAATGACAAATTATCACGAATAATAAATCCAAATTGACAACTAATTAATCCAAACTGACAGATAATTGACAACTAACCGGCCGATTTTGACTTGGAAGCAGCTGCTCAGTGGACCACTCCCGGCTTTGGTTGTCCATTGGAACCTCAGGTAGTAAGTTGTGGACTGTTGTAACCCGTCCAACACAAAGTCTGCCTTGTCGAATACTTGACGTGGCCTGGGGTTCGGGAAGTCATGTTAACACCATTATACGTCAGAGTGTTACCATGGTAACACCATGATACGTCACAGTCTTACCATGGTAACACTTCAACCGCAGTAAGCTGTTACCATATTTACCAAAAATGCATTCTGTTTTCAGATAACCCTAATTACCTATTGCTAGAATAGTACCTATAATTGGTATTCGATTTGCACTACCAAAGTAAATGTTGCTACTGCAGCAACACTCGGACACACACAATCACACACATACACACATACACACATACACACACACACACACACACATACACACATACACATACACACATACACACACA
>CAMPET010000104.1:196697-212925 GCA_946803715.1 Beroe ovata
TGTGTGTGTGTGTGTGTGTGTGTGTGTGTTTATACTGTTTGTGCGTGTGTTGATTCACCAAAGGTTCAGCTTTGTACCACCTTAATCCGCAACACGCGTTTGGGTGTGCGTTCCTGTGTACCTCTCTACTAGTATACTGTGTTTGACTGTTTAGTATTTGTTCCTGTGTATAATAGGTTTACAACCTTTCACATATCTGTGGACACCACCTGGCACACTCACAGAGTGGCAATGAATAGATGCCATTTTCTCGGAAATTAACAGCTCCACCATTCATCAACGACCTTACTTGGTATATAATATTANACCCACCCCCCCTGTCGGTAAGTGTGATGCCGTCCTTCCCACTTACTGCCGAATACCCCCCGGCTGTCATGCTTCTAATAGGCTCGTTTTCGAGTTGCGTCAGTTTAGTGTCACTGTGTCTGATATGTTTGATAACCATTTCCCATCATGACACAGATTATAAGTTGTAACATTTGGGAATTCAAAAAACTCGCTACAACTGACACGAGAATACAAGAATACTTTGCTAGGTAGCAATACGCAGCAATACGCAGCAATACACAGCAATACACAGCAATACGCAGCAATACACAGCAATACACAGCAATACACAGCAATACACAGCTCAGCATCTTACTCACCTTCATCCAAGAAAATGATTATAAACCAAATATAGCTGGTAAATTCGGTCATTTGTTGGGATGGGAAATTCTTCCCGAGACTTCTCTCATTTCCAATTAGTTTCAGTATCCGAAAAAAGATGTTCAAGGAAAAGCAACCGTCCGGAATTCCCCCTCGAAATCAAGGAAATAGCACTTTGGTATTTGACCAGGAATATTATTATTCCAAGAGCAATGAATTTTCCTTTCTTGAACTTGATGTGCGATTTCTATTCATGAACCAAGACAGAAAAACTCTACTAGTATACTGTGTTTGACTGTTTAGTATTAAATACTGAACAGTCAAACACAGTATACTAGTTGAGAGGCACAAATTTTGTTCCTGTGTATAATAGGTTTACAACCTTTCACATATCTGAGGACACCACCTGGCACACTCACAGAGTGGCAATGAATAGATGCCATTTTCTCGGAAATTAACAACCCCGCCATTCATCAACGACCTTACTTGGTATATAATATTAATCAATTCATCATATAATGTGTGAAATCTCTCTACATCAATAACATGGCGTACCCTTTATTGTGGGCTGTGGACTCCATCGGGTGCAGCAGGGCCTTTTCACACGGACGCTATCAGAAACACTGCCCTAGAAATAGCCCAGGTACCCACTGATTTCAGTGGTTGGTAGTGAAATCGGATAGGCACATAGATACCAGGTCGTTGTCCGAGAATTCTGGATACTAACGGTGGAAATGAGACAGGGTGGGTAATGAGATTGGAGAGAGGCCAGCGCGTGAAATATATTGTGATATATTGTAATTTATCAACGGCTGGGAGGGTGTTTGGGGCTCCAAACAAGGTTGAGACTATATCTCTTCAGGTCGGGAAATTACCTGAGGCTACCTCTCGAGAGGAAGGAGTAAGGAATTCCTGAATGGAAGTTGGAACAGCTTACTCACAGAGAGACTCTCAGTTGTAATTTACTTCACAGGTGTACTTCCCTACTGAACACATATGCATAATAGTCTCACTACATGGTAGTAACAAATGCTACTAGAGAGAGAAACGTGACCATCATAATCATATAATTATCCAATATCCATGCTTATGATGTTTCCATGAATGATATTATGGCATGATATTATGACTTGTTAATACTTTAATATAACCTACCTATCTAGCGATTGTATGCAACAGTTGGTTTAACAGATTATTATGTGAGTATACCATTATAGTCATCACACAGTGGTCAGGTGTGTTCGGTTTGAGAGGCTGGTATCATATTGTTATGAGAACAATTAATAATCATTATGAAGGAGCATCCTTTGGTCACGTATGTCATATTCTATATATTTTGTATACATTATGCTTGAATCACCATTCAAAATGTGTCCAACCAAGGACCTACCTATGATATACAAATATATCATTGTTGGTTGTATCATACTCTATACCTACCAACCATGAACTCAACCATTTCATGACACTTCATGAAATCTAAGGAGTACGGATCCAGAAACCCGATTATAATCCACTCATCAAACTGATTCAATGACTGAGGATGATACACCAATGTGCAATCATCATGATGACGTAAGTCAAACATCTATCCATTCATACATTGATTCAGCTACTTCTTGAATCTGCAATCAATACACCGGACTTCAGATTGAGGAATTGGGGAACTAAAACCTCTGATTCTTCGGATTGATGAGAATAATATTTGTGATTTTTGTCACTCTTCTACAGAGCGAAAACGGTGTTACCTAGTTTCTTATAGGTAATGAAATTTCAATGAAAAACCCGCTGTACCAAACTCATGAATTAAATTATCTCATTTCTCATTTCTCCCACGACACCTCAATTCTGCTCAACGTCTGAGTCACTCTGGTGGGAGACAAATTTTATGCAACTTTCCTATATCTTTCAACGGGTAAAAAGGAGAAATAATTAGTGGTTTCACTTAGTTATAGCTCGGAATTGATCAAATCTCGGGGTATTGCGATATTTTGCTTAATATTCTCAACTTTCCCTCATTAACCTTAACGCAACACTTACTCCCAAGCACAACCTTACCTAAAATTCAGAAATTTCACAATTATACACCCAAGTGGATTATCCAGCTACAATATTAGAATATACCACAGCAAGAAGTTTCAGGTGTGAACAGTAAATAGTGTCTAGATATTTATAATTATTACAGTGCATTTCTTCACTGAAAGAATGTGACCGAGGGATAAGAGAGCATTTTTGCAAGTATGAATATGATATTAGCATATATGAGCATAGAGCATACCTACTACTGTATGTATTTTCATGCACAACACGCACACGTGCACACATGTTTAGAGTGTGTACTGTGTGTGTCTGTCTGTGAGTGTATGAGTATATCTAAACTCAACAATAGAGAGGTATAGAGAAGTAGAGTCTTGTATACTGCATGGAATGATATATACACACACAAGATTTATCAGCAGCCAATTTACCATATGTCAACAGGATACCATCTTCCAGAGTCCACCATACCAGCGGCGATTGGAACACCGAATTTAAGTTCAAGCCTAAAAAACCATGATAGGTTCAAAACTTACCGGAAATTGGAAAATAAAACATAACTTGCCAGTTCAATTATTGAGGTATGATAACCTAACACCTTGATGACCTCGAAAACCTGATACTTAGGGTCCCATCAAAAACAAATTTGTTATATCAAAAGTAATCATGCTTGTAGCAGCATAATAACATGCAGCAATTGCTTGATGTTATGCTCATTAAATATGCTTTCTGACCTAAGCCCCCATAACAAATGCACTATGCAGCATGCATGAATCGAACCATATATACAAGCCACATAAAAATCATCACACCCCACAGACTGACAAAACATGAGAAACCACACAAAATAAAAGCACAAACTTGTTTTGGGCAATCTCTACATCACGCACACTGCACGCACCGACAACTATGATCACACTTCATGTCACAATCATCATACCCAACTCACCAGCATTGGTTTATTACAGGATTCAGGAAGTATTGGGATACTTCATCAGTATCCTCTGCAACTGTCAGATCTATATGATCACCCAACACATCTTTTAGAGTGCATTGTTTCTCATGAGGGCATCTACCTCCACAGCGATTCCTCGCACGACACCGGTACTTGCCTAGAACGTGGGAATGTCTAAAAATTCGTGCCAGTCATCAGAATATCAATTTGTTCACAATCTGAGAGTTAATTTTCACCTGTGTCACTGAGCTCAAAGTGCTTGATGTAAAGATGTCCTAACTCTGATTGATAGTACCGGGACTTCACAGGCTCATCTGTAAAATTCACATTCATTACAATTTATCTGAGTGTGAATGAGATGTGGAATGGGAGTTTAAATTTATGATATGCATTTTCCCACCAGAATCTTATTTAATTACCAAAGGTGTTGATGTTGACCCAAGTTTCAAGTTCTGTGTCATACTTCTCCCAGGAGAAGGTGGGTTGGGGTGTTCCCATTATTGTGCAGGGGATGAGGGCAGTCCTATTCAGGGCAAATTCTGATTTCACTGAGAAAACAAGATGATTTTAGCAAAACTGTAGTGACTGATCATAAAATGTTTGCTTGGAGAGATAAATGACGTCATGACTTATTGGGGTCTAACACTGTGGTCTTGCACTGACCAGGGGTAAGGAGATACTCTTCAGGGCTGAACTTGCACAGCCAAGAGGGGATGGCATGATAAATCCAAATGTCATCTACAAAACTACCATTCACATTTATTACCTGAAGTGAGACATAATGAAGATACAAATCAAACTTCTTGCTGAATCTGTATTTCAATCTATTTAATATCACCAGTAAATTAGTAGTCTAACCTTAAGTGAATAATAGCCTGCATCATCGATATCATTCAATACAGCAGTTGTGGTGCCAACTTCCTCAGAGAAATTGTATAATACCTGGTTTGAGATTGGAAAGCTTAAGTAGGAAATTCTTGTCAACTATATAAGAATTTATGACTCCATTTTCTAAGAACTCATACCTTGGTGTTTGGGTATCTGTCTGTGAAAAATTTTATAGTTTCCACTTCTGAACCAGGATTGAAGTAAATTTTCTTGACAATTCCTGTTTGAGTTTCAGATGCTGCTTGGACAGGTGTCTGGAAATGGGTTTTTACTCATACTATTTACTCAATAGATATTTACTCAATGGATATTCATTTGACAAGGACTATCTATCTGACAATAAGAGTCTTTCTCTAAACATCACAAAATTGTTCGGAAAGGAATTTATTCTTACATGGTCTGGGATGGTGATCAATATCAAAACAAATATCACTCGTAGCCTGCAGCTAAATGGGTTAAGCATAACCTTGTCACCATTGAACCTAAATAAACAAAAATCAAAAGTGAATCAGAGATAGAATTTATATGTCTATGAACCTTTGAGATGAATTATTTAAGCTAAAACTCCATCTTATCTTCAGGATCTCCATGAGAATGCACATCATCCTCAAATTTGATTATAATAAATAGTGCTGATAAGTCCACAAACAATAGACATACTGTGACAAGGCTTACAATTTCACAAAAATGGCTGAATCAGACACACTGACAGTTCCTGATTAATGATAGGCCTGTTCTTGTCAGCTCAGCCCACAGCTGGGCCTAACTGTCTAACATTGACATGTATAAGACAAACAAGTTGATCAATGCAATTCAACTGATGCCAAAGAAGTAGGGAAGGGATTAAGAAAGAGATGTACCACAATTACTTGCACTCAAACTCCACGCTTTCAAAAATTTTTGGTTGGAACTAATGACTAAAATACGTGCCCACTGTTTCATTCGCGCGGTTGCCGGATGTTATCTGTCCTCTGTTTCTTGCGCGCGGCGCGCGCGCCTTCATCGAAGGCCGAAACAGTGGACAGATAACATTTAGCATCGTTACCCAACCTACCGTGCCGCGCACGGCGTTAACTGCGATCGCGGTCGCGGTTCTTCGACTCGACTTTTCAGTTCAAAGCGTAACATAGGGCGCCAGGCGCGGTCGAGGTGCAACGTGTGCACTGCACTGTGCACTTGTCAAATTAAATGTTACCCGACCTGTTTCTCGCGCGCGGCCCGCGTGCCTTTATCAAAGCCCTTCGATGAAGGCGCGCCTCGCCGCCTCGGGAAACAGGTCAGGTAACATCTGACAACATGTGCACAACTGAGCTGCACATCCCAGATTCTCAGACCTGCAGGCCATGCCATGGATCGATTGGCGCCTATCTATCCGCCGCACTGCACATGACATGCGCAGTGCGCACACCGCGTCACCAACGAACCTGAAAGTGAAATTGAATGCTCGTCTGGGAGTGGGACAATCAAGGGGCTGGCAAGCCCCTCGCGGCATCTGTANTGTCACCATTGAACCTAAATAAACAAAAATCAAGAGGGAATCAGAATAGAATTTATATGTCTATGAACCTTTGAGATGAATTGATGATTTCATGATGAGTACAAGTGAATGGAACTAAAGAGGTATAACATATTGATCAAACCTTATACACCTCACAAATCAACAAACAGTTTTGGAATTAAAACTTATTTAAGCTATAACTCCATCTTCAGGATCTCCACGAGAATGCACATCATCCTCAAATATGATTATAATAAATAGTGTTGATAAGTCCACAAACAATAGACATACTGTGACAAGGCTTACAATTTCACAAAAATGGCTGAGTCAGACACACTGACATTTCCTGATTAATGATAGACCTGTTCTTGTCAGCTCAGCCCACAGCTGGGCCTAACTGTCTAACATTGACATGTATAAGACAAAAAAAGATCTAAATCTTGATCAATGCGACTGATGCCGAAGAAGGGAAGGGATTAAGGAAGAGATGTACCACAATTACTTGCACTCAAACTCCACGCATCCAAAAATTTTTGGTTGGAACTGATGACTAAAATACGTGTCCACTGTTTCTAATTGCGCGCGGCGCGCGCGCCTTCATCGAAGGCCGAAACAGTGTATCGACAGATAGCATTTACAATTTAGCATCGTAACCCGACCTGGCAACCTACCGTGCGGTCGCGGTTCGGTTCTTCGACTCGACTTTTCAGTTCTAAGCGTAACATAGGGCGCCAGGCGCGCGGCGCGGTCGAGGTGCAACGTGTGCACTGTGCATGTGCACTTGTCAAACGTTACCTGACCTGTTTCTCGCGCGCGGCACGCGCGCCGCGCGCGAGAAACAGGTCAGGTATAACATCTGACAACATGTGCACAACTGAGCTGCACATCCCAGATTCTCGAACCTGCAGGCCATGCCATCCATGGATTGGCGCCAATCTATCCGCCGCAGTGCCGCACTGCACATGACATGCGCACACCAACGACGCGAACCTGAAAGTGAAATTGAATGCTCGTCTGGGAGTGGGACAATAATGAATAATCCTGGCCGGGCTGCCTCTTTGTTCGTTGAAGGGTTTTTACTATACAGGGTGTGTTCTCAGTACTTATACTGTACACTGTGTCTGTGTCAAAAAAGTGGACATTTAGGTTAATGAATCTACCTCAAAAAAATGACGGAGGAATTAGCAAAAAACAACAGAACTGCTTTTAATTATTTTGTCAGCTTCATTCATCGACAATGAACGATCTGACTCTTGTATCTCAATCTGAGCCTCAAAAATGAAAAATGAATGCGGACTGCAAAATAGCAATCCTCAACAATTCTAGAAGTAGAACAAATCCTGAAAATTTCATCAAGTTTTCATCAGAAAAACGGCGAAGATATGCAAGTTTTTGTACTTGTAGAGCACACAGATGTGGATTTTTACTTTGTCCACTTATTTTAGAGTTTGACACACCCTTTTTGCCGTCGGCGCCGCGCAATCAAGATTCCACCCGACAACTTTGTTGATTGAATTTGATGGTACCCTGTGGAGAATTTCAGCAGGATCAGGACTTGTAGGATTACTCCCTACCCTCGCTGACGGGATTTTATCCCTCGCAAGGAATCTGCCGCGCCGTGGAGGCGTAAAATCTTGATTGAGTGGTGCCGACGGTAGAGAAAAACCCTACAACAGCAGGACATGGTATGCCAGGTGAGACTTCATTCAATCATTCATTTTCCATCAGTACGTTGCAACTCACAGTCAGAGTTTCAGAGTCATCACTGCAAGTCTATAACAATTTGTCTTGATATTGATACTTCCTTATTCAATTCCATCCTCAATATTACTGGTAACTTAGAATGAGGAATCTTAATTTCACTCTCATTCTCAATATCAACCATGCCTTTATTCCGGTTACCATTCTCGGTACTATTACTACTATAAGGATAACATTGTCACGACTTCTCAAAAATTGAAGTTTTTACAGTTTTGAGTTACTGGCGTTTGATTGACTGAGCTTTCCAAATGGAATATGGATCACGAAAATCCAGTTTTAGTTTAAACAACGATTTCTGTCCCACAACCATACGTATCAAATACTAAATTGATAAAAAGCATGTTTATCTGACACTGAAAGCGAACCTCTGTTCTCATACGGACTGTACTCAAAGTCAGAGTCAAACTCTGAACTTCATCCATGAACCTTCACATCTGGCTCCTCGCCAAATCTGATCTTCTAGACCGGGTAATCATAACTTACCAAAACCCTTTACCTGACTGAATTTAACTGAATTCCGGGGGTTTTGCCGCTTATCATGAAAACGCACCCTTGAATCTGACATCATAGCGAATGCTACCTATTAGCAAGTTCCTTCTGCCACGATTTCAGTCTCTCAATCAGGAGTTTCTTCCGGAATTTCTCTGCGTCTGAAATGATATCCTCCACGAAGCGGAGCTTAGTGTCCGTGTTGCCCTTCACTTGGTCAAGGAGCTGGAACATCGGGTCATAGTCTGAAATTGATATGGGGTTTGAATTACTAATAGTAATACTATCTCTTGACGTGTTAACAGAGGTATCTAGCAGGATACTTACAGAAATTCTGGCAGAGGAAGTCTGCGTCTAAAATTTATAGGCTTGACTAGAAATCTTATTAAAAGGAAAACTAGCAAAGCAAGTCTTTGCAAAATATCTAGGAAAGAAG
The DNA here is from genome assembly GCA_946803715.1 of Beroe ovata. NCBI lineage: Eukaryota > Metazoa > Ctenophora > Nuda > Beroida > Beroidae > Beroe > Beroe ovata. The sequence continues at coordinate 205,410 of CAMPET010000104.1, forward strand.
GGACTTTCCTCGTTTTCTTAAGTTATACTCACTTTTGCCCGGCTTTCTTAATTCTTTCTGGATCATATCCTTCAATTTCTTGTTATCTCGTCTCACATCAGCATTGTTTGAGAGTTTCATCTTCTTCGGTTTATGATTAGTATCATCAGCACGATTCTGTGAGAAAATCAGTTTTCGTTACTCAAATTAAAATACAAAATCGGTAAACCGGAGACATCATATTTTTGATCTAGTGAATCATGATTAGATAAAATTCCCGATAGATAAAACATCGGTAAAAACACTCACGTTTTCCCTGTTCACACCGTTCGTATCACTCCCGCTAAACGTATCCTTTATCCTATTCTTATCGATAAAACTATCCGTATCACTAAACTTGAGGAAACTCTCTTTCATGAGAGGGTTCACCACGGGGACTGTGGTCGTCGTAGTGGTCGTACTGGTGTCCTTGGTCTGGGTCGAGGGGTTGGTACTCTTCCTGGTCGCCCCAGTGACAGGGGTCGAGTTGGGTTTTGTGGTCGGCGTGGGCGAATCTGAGGAGGAGTTCTTCGATACTTCGTTACCGCTGCCTGTGAGAAGTGGGGGTAATAAGTGGTGGACTGGGGTGGAGAAATTCGGGGGATCGTTTTGGAGTTGTCTCATTTGAGATCAACACCCAATTGAGAGCTGAGACTCGTTGCTATGAGACTCGTTGCTATGAGACTCGTTGCTATGAGACTCGTTGCTAAGACTCGTTGCTATGTCATCTAAGATAAGTTGCTTTGTTTTCTAAGACAGAAGACTTGTTGTTATGCTATCTAAGACAGAAGACTTGTTGCTATGCTATCTAAGACAGAAGACTTGTTGATATGCTATCTTAGTTGCTACCCACCAATAGAGGCCGCAATGTCTGGTCCAGTAGGAGAGAACGCCCACGGCGTGATGGTCGGTAGTTTGGGAGATGTGGGTCTCAGCACCTTATCTGGGATTGGGTTCGTGGGAGGGATGTTCTTCAGTGATTCAGGAGGAGGGCCTGGTGGTGGAAGAGCATCTATCAGATCATATCACCATCCAAACATATGACTTGAAATCAGTTCAACCATCCCGAAATCTCAGTCTAGAGGTTTTATACCCCATGTGTCAACAAGATAAAGATTAAATCTCAGTTTACCTGCAGCCCAAGGGTTGCTAGGTAACGGCGGTGGCGTGATTGGTGGTGTCGGCGGCGGCGAAACTGACGAGAGTGGCGGAGTCGGCGGCGTGTTTCCGTTAGAAGCCATGTTAGTGATGGGGTATTTCTGCGGCACAACGCCTCCATCTTGCGTAGCTGCAGCTGGCGGCGGATTGGCGGGAAATGGCTTGAGTGGAGGTTGTTTCTTGCGGTTGGCAACTTTCTGCTGAATCCTGATTTCGTCAACCTCATCGGCCGCTATCATGTTGTTCATCTGCTTCTGAGGGAAATGTCAATGTGTTAGGATGGCAGAGATTTAGATTATGAGATGGGAATGGTCAACACTTTCCCTTCAGTTTGACTCATGCAAATTTACGGTTGCTTATATTAGGGATAATACGAGGGTATTTTTAGCAGATAATTTTTAGGATAATTACCGATTTCTATATTCTCTTTATCAAGTAAAAACAAGATCGTAACCCTCAAAGTACCAAACCCATCCCTCACCTCATTTTCACAAAATGTCACATCAGATAAATTGCTACACAAATATTCGTCAGGACCACGCCTACAAGTTAAGTACAGCGAATCTATATATCCACCAATCTCACAATCTTTAGTCGGTTAACTTAAAGATAGAACTACAATTTCTTTGAGTTGGACCAGAAACCAGTGATCACAGAAATTTTTTAAAGTTTGATATGAGTGTGGATATGATCTGATCTGAGTGCACTGTGCAGATTTCGGATGTCCACACGGAATTCCGAGCTTGAATCCTGAGAATACTCACCTTGGAGCCGAGCTTGAATGGATTCCCAAACATGTGGTTGCCCCGTTGGTGCACATCAACTGTACGGAGAGCTTTAGCGAACGCATCCTGGTATTGCCCCATTTTGGAGGATGGCATGCTGAACCGCGCCCGTTTTTCTGAAAATGGTCATTAAAAATGGCGGAGATCCAGAATTAAACATGCACTCCTGATGTACTTTACACAGGTTGAGATTATGAATATCAACCAATGATGCAGGTTGTTCCCGAGTCGCGTTACCCAAATTCTTGCGCGCCGCAAAGTAGAAAAGAGGCGCGAAACGTGTACACAAAGCAGCTGGGATTTCAACCAATGAAGCAACTGGAATTTCAACCAATGATGAAGCAGCTGCCAATACCTGCCAGAGATTCAGTAGTGGTGTTACACGATCTCTCCAGCCCTATTTCCTTCCGGAGAAGTTTCAACTGGCTGAGTACGGTGTGTTGGGGAGTGTGGAATGGATTCTTGACGAGACTACCAAGCTCCATCTCTTCCTCAGCCTCCTGAACGTCAGATGTGTTAAAATCGGTACATTTTTGTTACAGTATTAGAATCTGGAGGGACAAAAATCGAATTGTTTGACGCTAAAACGAGCTTCATATCAAAGAAACTGCTTGTCATATTAGAAACTCCCAGAGGAAGGGTAGGGGGGAGGGGCAAGTACAATTCTGGGCAACAAAATTTTATCCAAAAAAGGAGGGTAACTTGGACAAGATTTGAGAATTCCTCAGAATTCATACCTTGTTTCTTCTGTTGAGGTCACGTACAATATCCTGCTTTGTGATGTATTTCCGGGGAACATCGAGCTCCGTGACGCTCTCCTCCCTGCTCTTTATCTGATCCATGTATCTGGGAGAGATGGGGAGATTGAACATTCGGAAATGGTGGGGGGAAGATCTCTGAGATTAATTTGAAATTGATGGGTGCTAAGTGGAATATAGAGGGAATGATGATGAAATCCTAGATAACTATATTCATTGTGGATACCTTGCAGCTTCCGTTTTAGCCTGAGCTTTGAGTGATTTGGTGAAATTCGCGAAGTATACTGAGTCTCCGCCTTCGGGAATCAGAGTTAGCAGAGACACGGGCACTCCAATTCGCCGTAGTGCAACACGAAGTGGCTGAAGTGAAAATGAAATTATGCCATATATGGCATGAATACCCTGCTCATACCGCACATTGACATTCTATAACTGTAAATTGAATACGTCACGTTTTTGCTATATGAATTCATAGCATATTCCAGCAAAGATACAAAATAATATTTTGTCAAAATATCATCAAGCTTTTTCACGAACCGCGAAGTAGTAAAGTGGGCACGCCGCAAGGTAGCTCTTAAAATCTGTGATCCACTGATTAGTAGGCTGCATCCGCATATCTTTTACAAGCTCCTCCAGTAGGGGGAATAGTACAGGATAGTTGTACGGCATTACAAACAGATTTACACATGTTCCTTTCACACTCGCCTTCAGATACCCAAACGGACCTTTTATACCTGAACGATCGAAATGAGTTAATGAGGTAATCGTGAGTGCGAAGTGAGTTAATGAACTTAAATGAGATTATCGTGACTAGGTAGTCAAAAAAAGTCTCGCGAAATTCCTACCCTTATCTCGGCCAGAGTTTTTGACGAAAGTGTGCCAGCACACCGTAGGTTGCCGTAGCTCCAGAATATGCTGGGTTAGCGGTGAGGGCTCCAACTCGTACTTATCAAACGGCAGATTATCCAACACATTGACACGTTTACTCTCCGAACTGAAGAACACGACGGGAATCGCGGTTCGTATCGGTCGTGTTTCCCGAACCGGCCAGAAATTCTCGGGTATCGGCCAGTGGGCGAGCTGAGCACTATTCGTCTTGTTAACGATTATCATCCGACGCGTCACTCGCCAGACGTCGGCCGCGAGGTTTCGTTCCGCCTCGGAAGGTAAGTGTTCCAGTTGAACTACGACTCCACTGAGAACTTTCTGGTTGATTGATTCGAGGGCTTGGAGAAGACTTTTGGAAGATGATATCGTGTAACTGCGTCCTGTGTAAATGATGAATGAGTTCAAATAATGAATGATGTAAATGATGGATGAATACAAGAATAGGGGAACATGATCTGTGGTCACCAGGAAATGTCAATTGAATTCATTATCACACCTCCAGTTACTTCACACATGGCATTAATCTGGGAATCAGAAGCAGCATGCTCAACGTAGTCATTATCCACGTTTCCCTTGAATCGTAGCACCACAGAGAAAATACGTTGGTCCCAGCGGAATGGGTCCTTGGTAAGCTCACTCCCAGGAAATGATGGATGCATGGGGAGAGTTAACTGAAACAATGAAGATTAAAAACCATGATTAACATTAAAACTACATTGACTATATTTTGAAATTTGTACCAAGTTCCCGGCACAGTTAACACCGGTTTCACTACGCAATTCCATAAATGTGCTGACACCACTTTTGAAGCATCAAGATTTTCATGACACCAAGTTTTTCTTGACACACCTGACATGGACACCTAGCCAAACGGCATGTTGGCATGTTTGCATGGATGCGTTATTCAGAGGAACAATGCGAACGCGCATAACGCGCGCGCGGAAAAGTACAATCGTTATGCACTGGAATTGATGTTGACGATTTAGATGCTTTTTTAGGATGAAACTCAGCGCGCGCGACGCGAAACATCAATTATCAGCTATTTTGATGCTTAATTTGATCAATAATTACGACCTACATACAAATGCCACACTCCCCTCATTACCGTAGTGCTGGAGAGACGTGTGAACAACGGAAAACGTACTCATGACTCGATAATGGAGTTGAAAAAGGCAATATACGCCAGGTACAAGCCTAGCGATCCAACATCAGTTGCGTTATGATTTGAGTGGAATGGGATAGGTATTTATATCGGGTAATGGCTGGGTAATTTTGAAAATTCATTGGAATCATTGGAAGGAATAAGAAGCTACTCAATTCGGTTTTCGATCAGAATGCATGGTTTCGTTCAACTATGATCCCGGATTCATGAAATCACATGCTATCGCGTGTAATTACATGTGATTTAGTGTAATTACATGTACCCATGTAATTAAGTGTAATCGTATGTAATGAAGAATGTAAAGAATATAATGAATGTGTGCAGCGTACTCACTGTTTCTGTGACTGTCTGAGTGTTGGTCAGTTTACAACCGTCAGATATTATGATAACAACTGCAGGTTCCAACAGAAACGGATTCCGTCCCTATAGAACAAGACAACACTGATTAGCAAAACCTTGATAAACAAAACCCAAATAACGCTAATTCAAGGGAAGATGTAACCCTTTATCAGGTTCATAGAGGCAGTCAAATAATTCACTGTCCACCAAGAAAAACCCCTAATATGCTTCACATTTGCCCCAATTGTCATCTCTCTCTCTCTCGTCTTACCTGCCCGTAGTTATCCAGACCATTTTGTACTCGGTGAATATTGAGCAGGTCTAGAGAGCACTTGATAGCTCCACCCAGATTAGTCATGGTAGTTGCTACTAATCGTGATAGCTGCTCCTTAAAATAGACGTTGGGCCCGGGATCACGCGTGACGTCACGCCAGCCAACCTGCGTATGAAGTTGTGTTGGTAATTGACAAAACTGAAGCCTTTCCCGGGTGGACTAGCGATACTCTGACAAGCGATGAGTTTGTACATGTTTCGATATTCATTGTCAGCAAACCAAAATTTATAGGAAGTCAAGGAATCGACAATAATAGATATGAGAGGATCTCCAGGATTGAAAAACCGTAAATGGTGACGATGGGTTAGGTTCTAAGAAATTATTGCGAGGAGTGTTTTCAGAATCAAGATAGAGTAGACTGAAGTATGGAACGTATTCATGTATTATAAGTTTCGCATGAGGGGCGAACTATCAACTTTGTTGCTCATTATTAAAAAGAGTTAGACCCCAACTAGTCGTGACGTCACGCGTCACGTCATAGTATGAACCAAGTATCAAGTCATAGCATGAATTCTGAATTCGATTGTCAAGTTGTGTTGACGCGTGTCTACTTTGAAATTCGTGAGCAGTGACAGTGAAACCATGTTTTGAGTTTAGAAGATGACTTAGCATAAGTTTGAGTATACAGAGTGCATTATGGTATAAAATGTGTATTGTACAATGTACATCAGAACACACAATACATCGCATCACTAACATTACATAAACATACCCTTAAAATATGTCATAATCACATTTATCAAAATCTCATTGCAATATTTTGTACACTGTACAATGTTCAATGTACATTGTTCATACAATACATTGTACATCAATCACAACAATTCAGTATACATATCCACTATACTCGTTTTTGTGAGAGTACGTGTTCTTACACACACATTAGGTTCTTACAAGTCAAGTAGGTATCTACATCGAATGTTCTTTTATTTGGTATTCATTACAAAACAATACTTACACTTAATAAACGCACTCTGATGTACAGATTAATGAATACTTTATTGAGGAGTTGATGTGCTACGATATAGGTAGGTAACAAAATTCTGTCTGATAATTCTCTCAAAAACTTTGCTAAACATTACGGTGAAATTTTCAGAATATCTTGAAATATTGTACCGAATTCGAAGAAATTGTGTTTGAGTTCATTATATGGAGCCAAAAAACAGGTGAAGATTCTTCACCTGTGTTAAGCTGTGCCACTGGCAATGTATTATACATTGTACATTTATTATACTATACACTAAACGTTGCACAGTAGGTTTGTCTGTTCTTTGCGTAATGTGTATTCAGTATTGTACAGTGTACGTACATCATTGGAAATATCAATGTACGCATCTGCAATTTACCGTCTCTATGGAGTACGGATTATGTAATTGGCACGCGCCCAACATCGCATATCACACCCTTCTCACGATCAACCAATCAAATTCGAGTATGGGATCCACTATCCACTCACACGACACCTTGCTCTATTCGGGAGCCATTCAAATTGATTGTCATCTAAGTTTGGATGATTGTTCAGACACTTATCCATCAATCATTCCTTATATGGGCATTGAATAAACACATACCAAATAAGGTATGTATGTGTCCAATTGAAGACGCAGAATGATAGGCTTGTCATGTACAGGCTATAAATCATCGCTCATACGCTATTTGAGTGAGTTACACAGGTCAGTTACAATATAGATCTACAATCTGCAGGCTACCTGGTGTTTCAACATGGAAATTTGGCTAGTTTGGAAGACCGGAGTATTTCTAGGAACTTTCACGGTGTGTCATTTCACGGTGTGTCACTGTTTTGTCCCACTTAGAGGTGGAATTTCCTGTAACTCAGTGAACAGGAGAATTTTGAAAGTTCTAAGCTATTTCCTAGGCTATGAAGCTATAAAGATAATTAGCTCTGTCTGAGACCAATCACGATAAGTTGTAGTTACTGATGAGGTGTTGTTAATGGTAAGTACTAAATGAACATCACGTTCCTCATGACACATTACATATTGCGTGTGTGTGTTTGTGTGTGTATGTGTGTGTGTGTGCGTGTATGTGTAAGTGTGTGTGTGTGTATGTGTGT
>CAMPET010000104.1:213198-225702 GCA_946803715.1 Beroe ovata
ACACACACACACACATTACATATTTCAAGGGTAACCTGTAACATGGCACGCCTTTTCCTACAGACTTTGTACAAACAACATTGTACATGAGTATCATTGTGCTACAAGCTACACACATACTTTCACAAACTCAAACGCTCTGTGTATATTGTGTGTATCTGTGTCGCACACAAACAAATGAACTGACAAATAGTTGTGCAGGTCGGAGTGTATGATTGTGTATACATACAAGTTTCTATAAGTGTGGTTTGTTTCGGTGTATGTATGCATGTGTTCTTTTTTCTGGATGTTGCTGTATGTTCCACTTTGAGCTATGAACGACTTAAGACACAAATGTGCGGGGTGAGAGAAGTACTAAGAGAGGTCGTGTGGTTTCGGTTGACCAATTAAAAATGTCGAAGTATTCTTTCTATCGACTATGTTCACGGCCACTCCCAGCATAACTGGTACTCAATGAGGAGCTGCGAACTTAGCGCTCCAATGTTGGACGGGTGAGTAAGACTGATTAGCGCAGAGATGTGTATAGAGATGTGTATGAATCCATAGCAGCACAGAGAGTCTCTGCTGCAGTATGATCTGGACCCAACAACTCTCCAAACATATGAATAAAGTATGAAGACCCGAACAAGAGCCACTGAAGGAGACATTTGAACAACGAAAATGCGCGGACAAAATAGCTCGGTAGGGCTGGGGCGCCAATAACAATCCCATCTCTATACCTGCCCATCAAACAACAATTCCAATACCTTGATAGCTGCAGGAAACTCTTCGCATGTCACCAACATGTACCGATCCTTCCAATTGACCGGGTCCTTTGCTCGTATCTGAAATGAATCATGAGGCTGAGGTGGAGTGATCTCAGGATCTGAAATTCCGAAGTGCTTTCCCTCTCGGAATCTGAAAGTCTGGAATTGGGGAGATTTTCACAATTAAGGATACCTTCATAAAGTTTTCCACCGCGATCTTTCCGTAGTCAAGGTACGTGGGTCCGAAACACGTGCGTTGATTCATTGACCCACTTGTGTCCATGAGAAACAGGATAATAGCCATCACAATTCATGAGACCTATAACAGTGAGAGGGAAGAAAATGAGACAGGGTGTGAGAGGGTTGTGAATGAAACGAATTCGTGACGTTGGGGTTGCAGTTATTAGTTCTCAGTTGAGGAGCACTTAAAACACAACAGCTTCAACGAGCTGTTGCTGGAACTGTACAACAGGAGCACCTAGATATGCCACGGTCACGTGATCTAACGTTGCGTCACACAACGTATCATGCTCCCCTGTAACTGAATCCCATTGGTCGAATAAGCGGCTCACGAATTCTTGCGCACGAAAATCAAATCAGAGGAAGCGATAAAAGCGCTGGTATACGCGCGCGCGCGACAAGATTTTGGTGCAAAAATTCCTATTTGCGTCTTATCTCGCGTCAAACAGCTTATTGAACCAGCATTGCATCAACCAAATTTTAAATGCGCGCAATGAAATTTACCATTTACGATGCGTAATTGTCGATCGATGATATAATAATAGACCCTGTCGAGAATTTTGGCGCGGCGCGGCGCTAACTTATTTTTGCTGACGCAAGCCGCTCAAATTTTGCGGCTTGGATCAGCGGTCTGGCATCGCCCAAAAAATGCGTTATTCATATTTATATTTATATTGCAATTAAATTGCTCGCTTGTCGATCGATGATAGACCCTGCACCATGCACCTGTCGAGAATTTCGTTTTGCGCGCGCGGCGCAAACTTATTCTCAGACAAGCCGCTTCGCGGCTTGCATCAGCGGTCTAGCATCGCCAGACAATTGCATTGCTCGCCTATGCTTGGCCAGGCTCATGCTCAGCTGGCCCGCGCGAGGCCGAGGCCAGGTGCAGCTCGGCGGCTCGCCCTTATGCGGGTACTAAAAAAAATTTCACATTTTCTATAGCTCTGTTTCTCGCGCGCACACAAGAAACAGTGGTGAGTGGTCAGATAAGCGAGGCCAGGTCAGCGAGGTCAGCAAAATCAGCGAGGTTTGTAACGTAGGATTTTATTGCCGGATGTTATCTGTCCACTGTTAGTGTTTCTTGCGCGCGGCGCGCGCGCCTTCATCGATGATCGAAGGCCGAAACTGCCGCGCGCAAGAAACAGTGGACAGATAACATCCGGCAAGGATTTTACCCTACCGTCGGTGCGCGCGATTTTCAATCCTTGCCAGGGATAAAATCCCGCCAGCAAGGGTAGGGTGAAATCCTACAACAGCGAGGTCAGCGTCAGCGAGGTTGAGCGTTAGCGGCACGCGCGAAACCCGGGTCTATGCTATCGTAGACAGGCAACTTATAAGCCCTAATCAGAATTTATGAATAACCTATAGTCAGCAGTCAAAGCAAGTGGAATGGCGGAATCGAGCGCTCATTGAAAGCAGGATACATCACTCAAATATTCAGGAAATGGTATTGTTGTGTTCAATTTAGTCGAGTAAAGAGATTTTCCTAGACAGCAAGTTTAAGCAATTTGAATGTATTATAGCTGCTATAGTTCTCTTTTCCTCATGTTGTCGATCTAATATATCCATCTAAGTTCCTACATTAAGAATCATGCATGGCTATCAGCTATTGGCTTTGAATAATCCATCAAAGAAACGCTTTTAGTTGTTGATATATGTCATCAACCAATGAAAGTCTCCAGAACTATAGAGGATTGAAATTGGAGATAATAAACCGTGGCAGAAATGATTCATCTTTTGAGTGTTGTGCAATTCACGAGAAGCTGTGCAAGGCCTTACCTAGTGAGCCCTCCTGCATCTGTCCTGAATTAGTTTCATTCCCAATTAAATCCAAACCTCAGTCACTTAAAAACACTAATAGTAATGAAATAAAGTCTTTGAATTCATCATCAGAGTCCATCAAACACAACCTGTCAAGCAATATGAATACCTCGTTTTTCAGTGAAAATTTGGCATATTTCAAATGCCCAAATTGTCCCTTCAGAACATATAATAAGAGGAATCTAACCAGCATTAAATTGATGCGAAACGGTTCTTCAGTTGTGATAGTCTGCTGCCCCAAGTGTGGCACTGAAAAATGTGAATCAAACTCTGGGACTGAAGTGGAATCTAAGAAGTCTTTGAGTCATGACTCCCTACATTCTCAAGAAGAGCAGAAGTTAAAGTTCTTGTGTTTCAACTGTGGATTCAGATGCAAGGAAAAAGTTCTACTGAGGCAGCACATCCTTGCAGAGCACACTCAATCAAACACTTTCAAATGTCCTTTCTGTCCTTTCACCAGCTTGAATAAAGAGAGCTTTAGAAGACACAAAAGGAGTCACATGGGTGAAAAAAGGTTTGCTTGTATGAACTGTAATTTCAAATGTGCATACAAGCAGTCACTTGCACGCCACATCCTGAGAAAACATTCAAGCCGTAGGCCATTTCAGTGTTCAACTTGTTCCTTTTCAGCTTCAAACAGCTCTGACCTGAGTCGACACACACGTCGACACACAGGTGAACTCTTTCAGTGTGATGAATGTGATTTCAGGTGTACAAGAAAAGATAATTTGAAGAAGCACAATGCTTTGAAACACTCTGACCATTAAAGAACGCTTCATATGGGCTTAGTGTGGTTATTAGACATCACCATACATTGATAATAGAGCTTTTCACATACCTGGCAAAACAAAATGCTGTGCTGATAGAAGTGAATTAAAGTTTATTGGTAATACATTGCTGTAATTTTGTTTTTAATCATTAGGCTGTTGAATGTTAATTCCATTTATTGAATTTCGTTTTTGTTGCTGTTTATGTTCCTTAATCTGTGTTCAGCTGCAACTGACATTTACTTGTCCATATTGGAATCTTTCGTATATATTTATTTTTTCTTATTTTTTCTTCTTAAATCTACACCAAATCCGATTCACTGAATGATTTTACAGTGTCCACAATTCTTTATTCACTATTCTTCATAATTTTGTGATGAAGCTATTTTAACACTCATTGAAATAATGTCTTTCAGGTAGACAGAATGTTCAAACAATGATATAAATTTAGTTTCAAGAATAACATGCAGATGGTTGAATCACCCAGACCTAATCGATAACTCATTTAAAGAGAGACCCGAAGAAATATCCTCAGAATCTTATATATCCCTCCCAGTTCTCTAATAAGTAATCTATTCCAACCTCATAGATAACCATCCCTTTGGATGACTGACCTGATCATATCACATTCCCCCATACCATCAGTTGAGTTAGATGAGTCTTCCCCTGTGGGGATCACCAGTTTATCAGATGGTTCCTCCCTTAAGAGCATGTCCTCAGGGTCAGAACAGTCCTTAGAAAGAATCGGAGGTGGAGGTAGTGTCGCTTCAGTTATGAGTGAAGTTGACAAGAAGTTGAAGCATGTTGGGTTCCTAATCATTGAGATGATTGAAACTGAATCTACTTATGTCCATGCTCTAGATGATGTGATTGATGGTTATATGAAACGGCTTAAGGGAGATGCAGCTAGTGGGTTCACAGATGAAATCATCGCCCAGGTTTTTGTTAATATAGAGGAGATTAGAAATTTCCATGATAAGCTTTTGAAACAGTTACTGCAATGTGAGACAAAGCATAAGTTAGTTGCCCGACTTTTCATTGACAGCATTCATAGGCTTTCCGAAATGTACATTGCGTTCTGTTCTGCATTTCCCCAGTCACTTGCCAAACTAGAACAGTTACACCACAATGAACCATTCAAGAGTGCTCTAGCTCAATGTCAGAGGGAGTTGGGACACATTTTCGCTCTGGAGGAATACCTGCATCGTGCTGTTCAGAGGTTCCTCAAGTATCCTCTCCTCTTCAAAGACATGGCGAAAAAACTAGAGTCTCTGGATGGCCATGGTGTTGTGCAAGAAGCATTGGATAAGCTGTTGGTGACAGCTGTCAAGATAAACTCAGTGAAGAGAGTTCAAGAGCTCCAGTCCCATGAGCTTGCCGGTTGGAAGGGTGGAGATTTAAAGACCATGGGAGACCTTCTTCTGGAGGACTCGTTCAAAATTATCGGAGCCAAAGATCCTAGGTACTTGTTTCTTTTTAAGGATTGTGTTTTGGTTACAAAGAGGAAGGAAGCAGAAGGAATTTTCTCATTTAAGGAGTCCATAGCCATGACAGATATAACTCTGAAGGAACAAGACGATAATGATTTCCTAAAGTGGTCTCTACTCATTGGTAAAGGAGCTGAATCTCTGACAGTCATAGCCAAGGATATCGAACAAAAAGACAGGTGGATTCGAGAAGTCAAACGTTGCATAGTCTACAGCACACCAGGTTTAACAGACATGCAGAAAGAAGCATTCCTCCACAAGCTTCCTAGTCTAAAACATGACGTGGAACACATTGACAGAATTTGGAAGCGAGCCAATAAGAAATCAAAGAAAGCTGCTAAGAGAACTGAGAGTGTTAGGATCCTACACAATGCTGATTGTGAACCAGATACATTCTCAATTAACTCGGAAATATCTGAAACTTTCTCGGTAGAGTCTCCAACCCCTTCAATCACAAGTGGGAGGAGCTTGAGTAGAGATTCTGATTCAAGAGCATCCGCCAATGGCTTCAACAGACGAGTTCCTGTGAAGAAGAAGGTGGTTGATGATGAAATCACTCCAAGAGACCCTGATTCAAATAGGATGAGTGAGACAGTGAATTCCTTATCCCCAGATAATTCAGAGAAATTGGAGAAGGAAAGCTCCTTTTCCGATGACGAAATGAGTTCTGCAAAGAATGAGAACTCCGATTCATTCATCCATGATGTTTTGAACAGTGTTGAACCTGAAATCCAAAGAATCCAGAATGCTAAATTCCCTCCTGAGATCCCGAAGCTGAATGAATTGCAGAGCAACAATGAATCTCCTCAAATTGAAGATGAAGCAGATACCTCTCAAGCTCTCACAGAGTCTTCATCTCCAGATAGCTTTGAAGAGGATATGGTTGATGAAGAAATCGTGAATATTCAGATGACTCATTCTAATTCGACAGTGACAGAATTTACTCAAATCGGTGACTTAGAGGAGGTCACTGAGACATTACTCGAGGAATCTGGTACAGGTCTGTTCTTTGAAGAGCCTTATGAGAAGCCGTCTACTGGTATTTCACCCTCCCCATCAGTTGTGATTATTGAACCTGTTGCAGAGCCCGAACTTCAAGTTGAGAATCAGGAACATTCTAGTGATATTTCAGAACTAGAAGAACCCAAAAGCAGTGAACTACGTTTGAGTTGGCTAGGTTGGATGTTAGATAAGTTGATGAAAAGCCAGTATTTTCCAGGAAATATGTTTGCTATGTTTTATCTTAGCATTTGCTTGCTTTCCCTCCTTCCCTACTACTTTACCGTCCCTCCCTTTGTTTTCCTTGGCCTTGTTATAGTTTACAAAATATGTTTTGCTCAGAGTTGTTCCAAAGAAGAGAAAATTGATTAATTTATACATTGATTGTTGAATATATTTGCTGAAATATATATATGCACACCAACGATTTTAATAAATAATTTGAAATTATGATGATTTGCAAGAAATTTTACATTGCCAGACTTTGTTATAATGTTGTATCGCCACTTTGCCCTTTTTCAGTTACAGTGATAATTCAAGATTAGAGATAACTGTTGAGATAACTGTTAAGATAAGTGTCTGTCACCAAACTGAATGTGCAGTGTGCACACTGCACAGGTTTCAATCAGTTCTTGAGTTGTAAATACTTCCGAGACATTATTTGTCAATGATATTGTATAAACATGTGATGTCATTAAACGTTCTTTTTCAATTCCCTACTATAGAAAAGTGGCACTATAAAATAGTGGTTTGCAGTTAAACCATCAGGCTATTATTTTTTAACAAACATTATGACAATTATTGTGAGTTGTGACGCTATTGATCCTTATGCAGAAAGATTAATTGTTCGAAAAATATGCTTAATGCTTATATGATATATTTTACATTAAAACTGTAACGTTCATACATTGTTGTAAGTTGTTTTTCATTACGTAATCTCGACTCACTAATTCGTCTACTGCATTTTATTCTTTATCTTTCTAAATTGGTACATCTTCTCGCATCTTCTCTGCTATATGTATTATCTATTCACCACACCTTTCAATTTAGCATCAACTGTCAGCTACAGTATGAGCGGAAACGATAAGATCAACATGGCTTTAGGTGAGGTCATCAACATTTCGCAACTGTATTTGAGCTTCTATCATGATCAATCAAACTCATTGCGAAAAGGAACGATGAATAATAGTACACTGCATTGTTTGAATTGTCGTTACAGGAATGGCTTTACTTAACTGTTATTTGCAGTTAAGTTTCGGAACATCGTAGAACGTTTCCCTAACTTTGATATTTTCCTCAGATAGAATCCTCTGGAGAGTTGGATTATTCTTCTTCCTTAGGGTTGGGGTTCACTGCATTCATTGACCATCAGCTTGATTTAGAACAGTACCCTGTCTACAATATCTGACCATGAATGCCCTTTCATCATGGATATGATACTACAAAATAAGAGTCTGCAAAAAGTTAACGTTTGATGATGAATTCTGAGTCAGAAGGCCATAGAAAATCAGATCTCTATTATATTGAGGGCATGACTCTGATCTCGAATGCCATGGAACTATTGTAGATGCCCTTTGAAGCACTTGGAAGCAATATGAAGCATGGGCTCATGAAAATTAGGTCTAAAAACAGGCATGATAGCATCATTTGAAAACAGAGGTTGCTTACAGCACACATTGAATGCAACATGATAACTGGACCAACTGAATACTGGAAAAGCCACAACCTCCCAAATATGAATCTGCCGATATTCTTGAAAGCCAAACTGCTATCCGTAGCAACCGTCTTGTGGAATCCTGCAGTAGCCCATTAGTTCAACAATTATGTCACTTGGAGTTACATGGATATTCATCCGCTAGGATCTCCAAACTCAGCCTCTTCTAGAGAAAAACCTTCTCAATCTGGAATGACAACCGAACTCACAGAATGACAACAATTTGGAAGGTGAGACCACGAAAAACATAGCAATTTGGAATCTTCAAGATTGTTCGTCAATAAGCAATGTCATCTGTCGACAGAGGTCAGGGTAAAGAGAGAACAAGTAACCTCTCTCTCATTGCTGCTCATGCAACTCTTATTCAACCGTCCTATCTATGTAACCAGAAAGTCTTACATGTTCGAGGCCATCCATCTTTATTGAAGAGACCCAGTCAGCTTGTCTAAGGATCATTTACCTTGTTTGAAGACACCTTGCTTATTCCAGCCAGCTTTATGCAGTGAACCCCACCCTGGAACAAGCCAGATTAATCCTTCATCCTTCATCACTTCGTAACATCTTGTATTTCAGCTATTTCGGAAGCATTGAAACATGCTTGCCAAGTCGCATAAACACCTAATATGTTAAATCATCATTATGCGTGCAGTTACGTTTATTAACCATGCGTCAGATTAAACTGCACCGTAGGTTTAGGTTAATAAGTGTGCAAGCTCACACACAAACAATACGGCAACAACTGTGTATTGTTCTAGAGGGTCACATGGCTTTAAATGTATTGTAGAGATTGTGAAGGAAGTGCAAGGAGCTTGGAATTTACATTTCCATGAGTTCTTGAACCAGCTCATGAAATAGAAGACCCTATTGGAAATGGTGACTCAAAAGCTGTTGGTGACTCTGGAGCTACGGAGTGAAAGTCTGGAGGGGAGGGAGAAAGACCACTGAAAGACAGACACAGAACGGATGCGTAGAGAAGTGACTGATGAAACGCCGAAAAGACCAAATAGTGGAGACTGGAGGATCAGTTTGAAACAGGAAAC
The DNA here is from genome assembly GCA_946803715.1 of Beroe ovata. Lineage (NCBI taxonomy): Eukaryota > Metazoa > Ctenophora > Nuda > Beroida > Beroidae > Beroe > Beroe ovata. The sequence goes on from CAMPET010000104.1 coordinate 222,013, forward strand.
TCGAAGCATCAATGAAACACGCACTCAAAGGAAAGGGATGATTTGAAAAGAACCTTTGTTATCAATTATCGTCAAGATCGAAAGCTTGGAGACAATTTGGTCTGAAAATGTGAGGAACCGTTGTTAGTCAGAAGACATAATATGAAGTCCGTCTTGGTGAGCAGGGAAAAGATTATTGGGTAGATATGCTAGAAAACAAAGACAATCTCGCAGTGGAAGGAAAAAATGTCTTATGAGGATTCCTTGAACTTGGAAAGTTTGCGGGCCAATATGAACAACGTGAATTTGAATCAACAAAGAATTTCTTGGGATACGATAAGAAAGGAATGAATAAAACCTAAACCTTTGCTGATGATGATGGAGGATAGAAAGATCGAGAGGATGCGAGAAGCTAAAAAGAGCATAGTTTCAATGAAGGTACACATGTATCATACTGAGGACAAGCCTAGAGCGTAAACACTGAATATTGGTGAGGATAAATGAAAATCGCCTTGAAGACATATTCCAGAACACAAATGCAAGCACTCGTTGCCATGGATTAAAGGCAGTGGAATTGACCAGACCTCCCTGGATTACTCATAACTCCCGTGAGAGATCTTAAGATGTTAAAGAACCTACGCTACTGCAATCATTCACTCCTTACCTCTTCCCTGTGTAAGTTCTATTTCGATCAGGTTTGTTGCAGAAATAACACTCATCTTTGCATGTCTCATGTAAGTAGATAAAGCCAGAAATTACTATTCAGTTTCCGTGAAAGTTGATACTCCCTACCCTTATTAGTTCCCATGTAAACCAGTGTAATCTGATTTCTGTAGTGTAAATTTCAACATTTTACTTTCGATAATACGTCTCCTGATATTTCACTCATTCATGACCCATGATAATACATCCCAAAAATTTCATCTTTGAAACTTATTAAGAAGTCACCACGATGATGCGGTATACCGTGAGAAAAAAGGATTGCTGCCGTTTGATTAAACAAATTTCAAACGCTTAATTTGAGCATGCCAAGGATTGCAATAAACATGCTCTTCTTGATCCTGGTATTCCAACTAAAATTCGTGTCCACTACATCAGAACATTAGCAAATATTAGGCTGCAAAATTACCTGAATCACGTTGATTTTATGAAAGGTTATTAGGAACTCTGTTAGAGACAAAGAATTCTAGGTAATTTGAGAATGTAATGTGGAATGGGCATTAGTGAGTTCGGAGCCGTGTTGAATTTAGCATAAACATTATGTAATTGCGTTTATCCCCAACAAACTCTTGATATCCCATGATATTATTATGAAAAACCGTTTAATGATTTATCTTCCATTGTGACTCATACTTTTGAAAGGGCCGACAGAAGTTTAATCAATTGATAAATGCGCATATAACTCACTAGTGCATTACTCATTCGTAGATAACTCAATGATAAATGATCCTGTGTGTATGAGTGTGTATATGAGTGTGTATATGAGTGTGTGAGTGTGTTGAGTGCCTTTGTTATCAGAGATCATAGGACTTCATTAGCACATTGTTATGGCATGGGTATTACTCATACACTCATAGGTCAACGGGTATTCACCAATACACCATTATAACTTTATAACGATGAATTCTGTACAATATCTACTGTTCATTGAATACTATCTTGAATGCAGGGAATGATATGATTTTCGACATAGGAAAGACATAAAAATTTCTTCTATTTCTATGAAAAATTTTTCTGTTTCAACAGTGAAAGAAACGCAATACGCATGCATTCCTCTTCCCATTTCGAGTTGTAATGCTCAACACTTTCAGATGACATCATCAAGAAGGATAAGAAGACATTCAAACCAAACCGTGGTGGGGCAGCTGGTGGTGTCAAAGCCAGAGGACGAGGTGAGGGGTGTCATTTGTCAATGGTGTCAGGGGTGGCGGTGATGTCAATGATATAGGTGTCAAGTGTAGAAGTATTTACTTGATGTAGTGTCAGCGAGAGAAAGTGGTGTCAGGGCAGTAGGCATCATAAGTGGTGTCAAAGAAATGATGTTCATGACCAATGGTGTCAACCGGTGTTAATACCAACACAATCTCTCCAGGAGCAATGCGAGGCAAGGGCAAGTTGTTCAACAAGGACGCAGCTAAACCCTATGCCAAGAACAACACTCCCAACAGTTTCATCAGTAACCGAGGCGGACGACCATTCCGTGGTGGGAGAGGAGGTTAGTGTGCATTTTGGGGGATTATTTGGAGGATTTTGGAAGATTTTCTGGTAATTTTTTGTTGTTTCGTGCCTTTTTTGGTACCTCTATGAGTCTCGTATGATAGTACGATGTCACAGAACTCATTATGTTTTCTCTCTTTTTTCATAACCCTTTTCCACGTCTGATTAAGAATCTGATCATATCCTTACCTCTCTTACCTCTCTTTCTTAGGAGGCAGAGGAGGGCGAGGTGGAAACAACGCCGTTAACAGATCGAACTACAATAACAACAATAACAACAACAGCTACACTGTCAAGAGGTGTCTGATAGTAGTACAAGTATTGCGAACTCAGAAGTTCCGAGATTTTTCCTCTTCCCTTGGTATCGATCTCTGATTCTACTCGAAGGGAGAGAGGATTACTTTGGTTTTTAGTTAAGAAGTGGGGGGGGGTTGTAGCCCAACAAAAACCAAGGCCGACCCTACTTTTCCCATTCTTGGGAAATGATTGCCGGAAATCGCAACTCCTCTTTTCACAGGCTGAACAATAACCGAGGCAACTTCACGCGTGGCCTCTCCAGCAACCGTCGAGGTGGTAACAACTTTAACAGAGCTAACACCACTAACAGCAACTTCAACAACTTTGACAACCGGGCCGGAGCACGGACTAACACCTTCAGGAGTAACCCCCGGGTAAGTGAGCCGAATTTTGGGCGCAAAAATTGTGACTATAACGTAGCACCCTAATTCTCATATCTTGGCATTCTTGGCAATCTTTTATTGAGAGATGATCTTTAACTGTACTACAGAGAATTCTTTTGACTATTCCAAGTTGTGTGACTGAGAGTGTTTATATAGAACTTTACACTTACACGCACTTACGTATACACACAGAGGCACACACACACACACACACACACACACACACACACACACACACACACACACACTCACACTCACACGTACAGTGTACACTGTACACATTGCACAGTAGCTATCTCATTGGCTTTTGCACACTATCGCATGCAATACTGGCCATTGTTGACAGTTTTAACCGTTAAGCCTACACATTACACAGATTATGTTATCATCAAAATAAGAAAGGTTGGTCACGATTCGCAGGATTTTGATATTTAAATCATCATAAAATAGATCACTTTATCTTCGACCCTGAAATAATTTCCGGTACACAAAGCTCTCTTCATTTATTGTTGCTGACCCGGCTGACCTCATATTATGAAGTATCACCCAGTCTGTATAAACACAGACTTTCTATGACGTCATTCTGTGATTTGATTAATCATGCTACTGTTTCTAATGGGAACTATGAGTCATGTTTCTTTAAATGAACGTTACTTAATCAGTACATTATTATAAATCGGTGCGTTACTAAAATCAGTACATTGGGTATTGCCGTCTCGAGCCATTGAACTATAACGAATACAAACTGTAAAGTGACACACACACATACACATACACACGTCACACACACACACACACACACACACTCACAAGA
>CAMPET010000104.1:226716-236896 GCA_946803715.1 Beroe ovata
CTGATAACGTTTTAGTTTTCGTTGATGGGATGAATGCAAGTAGGTTCTGATTCGAGCAACGGTCAAATTCCTCTTGAGTTGACAGTTGTTGCTTTTGCTCTGCAGTTATTCTTTTCGACTCATGGTGAAATACGATGCTATTTTCGGTAACAATACACTATGCAAATTGAAACGATTAACGGAAGCACCATTTTCTGTGCTTATTCGAAGAAATGGGTGAATTGTGACCAAGTGCTCCTTCATCAAATCAGTGGTTCAAATAAGTAGGTTGGATTTTGATCACAGGTCATGTTATTGTTAAGCTGTCGTTCTGAAGTAACGTCGTGGTGTCTTTCAATGGGTAGTGTATCACGTCCACTTGGCGGGTTTTCTAGTATGGAATAAACTGCATCTCCAAGTGTTTTAATATGAGCTTGTGTTCGTGTGCGGGAATGAAATACGTACGATTCTTCCAAAACAATGGCAGTGTTTTCTTGTGAAAAATAAATGTATGTGAGAGAAAAATTGCTGGTTTTCATGACGAGTGAAGACCTGTGTTTAGGATGCTTCAGTAACACCAACTGTCAACAATTGTTGTAGTCGGAAATCACTCCCCGACTCACATCAGTTTTTGTCTATCATGTATCTTGTTGGTCACCAATTATCGACACTGTTATCAGCCGTACAAATTGTGTGATATGATAGGGTTGGATTATCGGGAAGCTTAGTAGAAGTCGCATGGGAGAGTCTATATAACTAATTAACTAATACCTAGAGATTAACCATGTATTGAATTCTGATTTGTGTGATAAACAAGTTAATAATGTGTTATGAACAAGTGTAGTAAAGTACGATACCCATATGATAACACGCTAGTGATGACAGCTCGCTCTTATCTGAATCATGATGCAATATTATTTATTATAGTGTAATGCACTATTATTATAGTGTTAGATTCAACTTATATAGAGCTTGATTTCACTGACTTCGCATTATCTATGTACTGACTTCGCATTATCTATAGGGCATAAATCTCCTTATTTGGAGCACATAATCGCTCACAATCCGGCTTATAGACACACCAACACTCTGCCGAGCTTATAGCATCATGCCACGCCTATACCATAACAATGGGACACATCAGCGTACACTGCACTGTGCCATGTGTATAGTGCCATGTTTATAGTGTCATAATAAATAGCATAATGTAAACATCGTGCTATATACTGCATGTACTGTGGCATAATGTATACATCGTGCAATAGATTGTAAGTACTGTGCAGAGTGATTATATTAAGTACTATGCGATAGGGGGGCTGGGGTGAATATTGAATAATGGTGGAGGAGTGCAATATCAGTAGCTATGGCAACTGTAACAGTAACTATCTATCAGTTGCTATATTGCCAGTTGCCATGAATAGAGTCAGGGCCGTGGGGTTGCCCAGTTTAGAATAGTGAGAAATGTGTTCTATGGATGGACTCTCACCCTGAGTGCCGACACCACCCCATTTTAACACCATTTTACTCACTGTCCTAACTTAACGCCGGGGACGCCGACATCACTCACGCTGACACCACTCCCACAACGTGCATCACTGACACCACATCACTGTTAACACCACTGCCACTGACACCACATCACTGTTGACACCATGTTGTTAACCAGGGAAACAGATCACTGAACACGATGCCGAGAAACAACACGGCTAACAGCAGAGTTAATCAGAGGGGAACTGCCACCATGCTTCAGGTGTGCAGTCGGAGGGTATAACGAAATCAAACAACGATTATTGGCAAACATAATGTTTCATGGTGTCAAACCAATCTTCAAAAACTCGGTTTAAAATTCCGAAAACAGGAAAATGGTTGGATCAGTTGAAAGTAATTGCGCGTCCGGTTGCCCCTTCTTTGAAACGTTCTCAAATCTCAATCGTAGCAATCGGACTCACATATACAGACCATGACGTGATGACACCCCCTCTCCCTTCACAGGACCAAAACACCCAAGTCCGTCAGTTGCAGCTACTAGCACAGAACCAACAACTCCTCCAGAAACAGCTACAACAGCTTCAGAACATCCAGAGCCGACAAAATGAGCTTCTTCTCGTGCGTCGATAGATGAGTTGTTTGTATGACGTTGTTTGTATGACGTTGTTTGTATGACGTTGTTTGTATGACGTTGTCTGTATGACGTTGTTCGTATGACGTTGTTTGTATGACGTTGNAAACAGTGACTCCTCACTATGATCCTGAAGATAGCAACGTTCCGAACCTCTACAACATACTCCACCTCAAAGACTGGGACTGCAAGATAAGAATGAAGCTGGTGTGTGATGCCGATGGCAGTTCTGTTTGCTTGAGAGTGCTTGATATCCCTCGATATCGACGATTCGACTTGTCCAAACACACAACATACCCTGAGAATCAGACGTACTTCATCTACGGTGACACCACAAGAGCCGTCATCTCCCATGAGGTGTCAAAACTTCCTGATTTCCAACATGTGGCAGTTCTCAGCACCCGTCCTCATTCTATGACAGATACCATGCTGAAGCTGGGAGTGAGGGCTGTGGTTCAAGATGTGGAGGGGAGTCCCCTGAAGGTGAATGGAGAAATGGTGGACCCTCTGCAGAGGAAGAGATACGACATCTCGTTCAAGGGAGAGCTCTATACAACACTCAACACAACCATTCACGTGAAGGACACTGTCTTCTTTGATGAGTTGCAGAAAGTCACAGAGTAAGAAGCATTGTGATGCAGTTGCACCATGCTGAACAGAAAGGCATAAAATGATAAAGAATTGTTATCTTTTGATATTTTCAATTTTGCTCTCGTTTTTCTCTTTCATGTTTCAAGTTATTCAAATTCAATGATATCACTTTTTGATCATTGCACATTTTAATTCTATGGTACAACATTCATATTTTTAAGTTCAGTATATTTTAGATTGATATACAATTACAAAGTCCATTGTTGATTAAATTTTTAAAGTTCCCGCCTTACGTCGCGTGACTCGAATTCTTGTCCTAAATTACTCTAATACTCTCAAGTGTCAAGGAGGTCTCTTAACGGCTCTTCATCGGCGCGGCCTTCGAATTTCGATGAAAGCGCGCGCAAGAATTAGAAACATGTTTCTTTGTTCTTTATTTGAAATCTGTTGCGCTTGGCGGATGTTATCTGTCCACTGTTGGTGCAGTGTTTAGACAGCTAATTGGACAGATAACATCGGAACATCCGGCAAGCGCAACAGATTTCACATGAAGTCTGACATATGGTAGCCTTAATGATAGTCAGATTTTATTAATATTGTCTGGCGATGCTAGACCGCTGATGCAAGCCGCGAAGTTTGCGCCGCGCGCGCGCAAAACGAAATAGCAGCTAGTACCCTAACCCTAACCGTTAAGGTTAGGGTTAAAGTTAGGTTAGCATAAAAGCTGGCAGGCGCGTCGCAAGTACCGTCGTGCGCGGATTCAAACGAGGCAGAATAGCACGAGCCAAACGAAATTCTCGACAGGGTTTATGTTCCCGCGCTGCGTGACCCAAATTCTCCGCGCGCGCTGCGCGTCTCCTTTCTAAGACTTTTCATTTCACTGAGTAGAACAGGGCGCGCAACGTGTGCACACAGGGTTTATCATCAATCGATAAGATTTCATTTGACCTCTGCTTGTGTTTAGCTCGCGCGCGCGCGAGAAATTGCTTGTCGATGATAAACCCTGGTTTAGGGGTTTCGTGCTCACCGCGTCGCGTAGCCAGGCAAGCGAGAGATAGAGGTCAGATAAAATCTGACAATGGTAGCCCTGTCAATGGTCAAGAATCTCATTGTGCGAGCGTCAGCTTGACTAGTGACTACAACCAAAGTCAATTTACTTATTCCATTTTGGCAGTTGAAACCTAACATAGCATGGGCAATGTAGAGTACAAAGATGTGGCAAAGTGTCCAAAAACACTCAGTCAACTTGGTTGTAAAATTACGAATTCTTCAAAGATGAAAAATATCCAATAAACCCTTCAGAGTGTGCTTTGACGATAATCCCCTGAAAGCCCATCCGAATGAGATTGAAAGATATAGCTGACTTGCCAGTTGGCCTAGCAAAACTATAACTTGCTTGTCTGTGCATTGTTTACTGCGGTTATTCAATCTCCTTTATATGTTTGTGGAATTACCATGCCGTCGCTGGCGTGATTCTGTCCCTGGGGGAATTACTATTGTGCGGCGCTGACGGTAGGAAAAAATGCTACAAATTGGGTAGCAAACAATTTGAAGCAGAAGCATGCTCATTTTAAAATTTCAATTTTCACATGTTAAGCTAACTGTAGTTCTGTCAGTCCAGCTTTTCTGATTTCTATGTCGCTGATATTCAAGGAAGCAATTCATGGGGTACAGCTTGTGATTGTTAGTTTATTGTTGGATAAATTCCAAGGTAAGGTGAAATCCTACAAGGTAATTCAGTGACAATTTTGGTATTATTATTGTTTTGGTACAAGGGAACATGTTTTATAACTTACTCCTAGCAAGGGTAGAAAGCTAACTTACAATTTGTGCTGCTCAATACTCATGCACTTAACAATGCCCTCGGTTCTGCATCTGTGGCCTTTTTGATGCTGCAGATTTCTTGTATTATGTCCTTGTTCAAATTATTCAATTGGATTCAATTCTCTTTTATTACTGCTGCATCCTTCCTTTATTTTTCGGGTCACTTTTATTGATAGATCCATCCTTGCAATTTCAAATTGGTATAATAAAACGTTGATCCTCAGTATTTAGTGTACCCCTCTTTTGAATTTTTGAAAAATATAATGATCAATTCTTAGCTGGTGTGAAATATGAGGAGTTTGATATGCCAGTGTCAAAGAGTGGTGAGGACAAACACTGCACTTGACTACCTTTCAGTTGATCCAGATTTCAATACTCTTTATGGCAGTTATAACAATGAGATAGTCAACATCAATATTGAGAACAAAGAGGTGATGTGTTCATTTGCTATTAAATCCTTAATTACTTGACCTATTTTTCATGTTTCATTCAATTCTAAAATCTTTCAGGTTGCATTGCACCATGTTTTGGATGATGTGGAAGCAAAAATATCAGATATCCATTGGCTACCTTCCCATAGGGCTCTTTTCCTTGTTATGAATGCAACTACACTTGCCTTATTCCATCCATCGAACACAACACTTGAAGAAGTTTATAAATATTCTGTGAACAATTAATATTTCGTGAATATACGTCCTTTGTTACCCTTCAGTTTGTAAATCTGATTGGTTTTTCCAGGTTGCTGTGATTGATGAAGGTGTATCATGTGCAGAATGGGCACCTGATGATGGAATCTGTGTCATTGTCACTGAAGCAGGTATTGAAATTCACTATCAAACTTGTAAATTGCACATTTTTAAAGTGGATTCTTCATTTGATAGTCTTGTGGTCAATATTTAATAACTCCAGGTAATCTTATGTTGATGTCAGAAGAATTTGATTGTATTAAAAGTGTCAATGCAAAACCAGAAGATTTTGGAGCAGAACATCAAACCCAGGTATTCATATTTTGTAGATTCTTAGGTGCTGTGTTTGTGTGTAAGGACTATTCCTTGATATTTGATATCTATTATCTACTCAAGTTCCATATTCAAGGGCTATCTCTGCACTATCTTAACAAAATATGTGACTGTTATGATCAATCTTATTGGTGTCATGATATTGGTGTGATAGTATATGTACATGGATGATCGGGGAAATGGGAATAATTATTTATTGTTCAGATACTCACAACAATTCCACATATCCTGTACAATAAAGGGAAATTATACATTGTATACAATGAACATGAAGTTTATAATAAGTGTTTACATTATGCAATATACATCCTATATGCCTATAGAGCACTGTACAGACTAACTGGTTGTTACAGGTGGGTTGGGGAAGCAAAGAGACTCAGTTCCACGGCAGTGAAGGGAAATCAGCGTCCAAACAACCGGTGTTCTCTACCCCAACTCCAGTCTCCACATCAGATACACTAGAAACCAGAATAAGCTGGAGAGGTGATGGGCAATACTTTGCAGTTTCTACAGTTGATCAGAGAGACGGGAATGAATACAGGTAATATATTATATCATGCAGCGCGACATCTTCTCAGCACTTCAAAACACACTTTAGATAACCATAGCTCTGAACAGAGTAATCAGAATGTGGACAAGGGAAGGGGTTCACGTGTCCACTAATGAGCCCTCACCTGGACTTGAGGACTCGCTCTCTTGGAGACCCAGTGGGAATCTGATTACCAGTACAGCTTACCACAATGACAAACATCAGGTGGGGTGCAATAATGCCTTATCGCAGCTTTCGTGCTTTGCTGTCATTGCAAGATGTTTTCGACTTGGCTTGGATTAATCACCTGAGAAAGCACGCTTTAAAACGTACAGAACAAACTTCAGTATCAAACTGCCTGCATCTGCAACTCAGAAATTACTCCATCTCATCATCTGGGAATCGGCAGGTGGTGTTCATGGAACGAAATGGACTTCGTCACGGAGAGTTTCCACTAACATTCAGCGCTCCTAACACAGCAGTCAGTAACACATCGTGGAACTGTAGCAGTAACATCCTGGCTGTGGTATATGAGGGAGAAAAGCAGTGTCACGTCATGTTGTACACCAGTTCTAACTACACTTGGCAGGTACGTTACCACCGGTACTCTTTCCTTGACACAACCTATCACATTGACACCCCTTCTCATCATTGACACACCACTTCTCATCATTGATACACCACTACTCATCATCGACACACCACTACTCATCATTGACACACCACTACTCAGCTCAAGCAGCATTACAAGTACGACAGCTCGAGTATTACATTCATGTGGGATCCTCTGGATGAGAACAGATTTCACCTTGCTCTGAGCGACATGTAAGTGATCCTTTCAAACCCGCGTTTTATGAATTTCATTGTAAAGTTAAGGAGAGATGTTTTGTTTTATCTCATTACATTGACGATTTCAGATACATATGCTATCAACTGACAGATAAAGTTCTGACTTGTTCAAACTCTACCACTCTTGTCATTAATAGTAATCAGGTAAGTCGCACTTGTCAGATCACATGTAACAGTGTTGCCAAAGAGTGTAACTGCTATTGACCTGATTTTTATGTTGATCATTATTGGATAATGATTAAGGAACTTCTGAACGATTGATAATTATCGTTGCCATTTGCCATGAGTCAGCAACTGTTCCAATGTCGGGTCTTTATTCTTTAATAGACTGGTAACTTGCACATAAGCCCTCACGCTCACTTATTGAAAACACGGTCAGATTTCATTCTCCAAAGAACGTCATCTGATTCGTGACACCATCTTGACACCCCAGGTGAACACGACGCCAATGAGCTCGATGTGCATTCCTCCCCCAATGTCATACTCGCAACTCGTTACGGTCTCCGCAAGCAGTTCGCACAGCGGTATTGGTGATGAGGTGTCAAGTCCAGCCTGCAACTCCGTCACCTGTCACGGTGACGATTCCTGGGTTATTTGTAACGACAGGTTACTTCCTATTCATGTGTCGAATGAGTACTCTCAGGAAATGACAACCAAATTGTAGTGCACATTTATGATTAGTCAGTTTTTTGACAAACTGTTTACAAAATTCCCGAAGATTACATCGTTTTCAGGACGTTCCAGCGGTTCAACAACGTGTCATACACACCTCCTGGAGAAATAAGTCCTGATGAGGTGTACTCGCTCGAGACAGAATTCCATTTGGAGAGTTACGCTGAACTGAGGCACACAATCATGCTATCCCCCACCAAAGCATACTGTGTCACCCTGGTCAATGATGTGGACTCCATTCTGACGGTGAGTGACGCACTGACACCACTTTTCTCTTGACACCAGTGTCTCGTTGACACCACTTTTCTCTTTACCCATTGACATTTAGCTAGACACCAGTGTCTTTGCCTATTGACACCACTTTTGCTTTGCCGGTAATAATATACCCCGGTAAAAGCACTGACTCATCTACCATTATAATAACCCCCTCCTCCCCCCTCCCAAGTTGGAGTTATCAGACAAGGAGGTGTTTGTGGCGTCCTGCATGACTCTGGAGGAGAACTCCGCCGTTGCTAACATGATCCGACACCCTGAATCCGGGACTGTCGTTGTTCAGATGATGTCAGGCGAGCTGTTTGAACTGATCGACGGAATGTTGGAGCCGTGGGGAAATGAGGCTATGAGGGTATGTTCTGAAAATAATATGATTCGTGTTTTGTAAACCGTGAATTCGTATGTATGCGGACAATACGTTCGTTACATGAGCAAGTTTGTCTATGTGTGGCTTGTCTCTGAAATGGGGTATTGAGTAAATCACATCTCTGTTAGTGTGTGCATGTTCGTGTTTGTGTGTGTGTGTGTGTGTGTGTGTGTGTGTGTGTGTGTGTGTGTGTGTGTGTGTGTGTGTGTGTGAGTCTATGTCTATGTCGATGAANGTGTGTGTGTGTGTGTGTGTGAGTGTGTGTCTGTGTGATTGTGCGTGTGATTGTGCGTGTGTTAATGCGCCTCACGACGTGTAAATTTGAGACTCCACACTTAAAAATAATGTTACCAATCCTGACTTGTATTCCTTGTCAGGAATGCTCGGTATTTTGCGAGATGTTACTGGCAGTTTTTAACGAGGAAATGGTCGTTATCGGACGAACCAATAACAACCACCTCTTTATGGACACTCGACTGTGGAGTTACGATTGCACTTCCTTCTCACTCCACAAGTAACTCTCTGAATTCCTATCATGATGTATCCACCTGTTTTAATAGGAACAATCAATTCAGATAGATATGTTGAGATTATTGAGATAAAAAACCAATCCCTCGTGATCGAAGTTCCAGTATCTCCTCTTCTCACCCTTTAGTCACGATTTCCCTCACCAGGACCCACCTTCTCCTGACATCCAACTCTCACACCCTCACCTGTGTGGACCTCAACCAGCCGAGTCGTGTAGCAAGGAACACGGAGGGAGTGGTCGACACTGGAGTGAGTTGATATCGGACAGTCACGAGATTAAATCATTTAATAATAACTCCATTGATAAAAATAGTATACTATCGAGCCCAATCTCCGGATTACGTATTGTTCGAGGGAGGGGCTGAGCTTTCCACTTCTTCGCAGCATGGGAATTTCTTGGGAAGTTGTTTTCCGATAATCCTCTCCCCCCCCCCAGATCCGGACACTGGAGCGAGGTTCCCGCCTCGTGATATCGGATCCCAACACATCACGGGTCATACTTCAGATGCCACGGGGTAACCTCGAGCTGATACATCCTCGACCACTACTCCTGACATACCTCGCTAAACTCATCGATAACATCCAGGTAAAGACTCTTTCATACCGTCTTGCTCCCCTTGTACCCCCCCCCTCGTGGCAGCTCCGGCTGTCTAGAGCCAGGCAGTACCCCCCATGGGGATACTCCTTATGTGGGCCCTTCGGGTTCAGGCTATCTTCATGTATATCCAGGTAAAGACTCTTCTTCACGATTTCATTCCTTGGTTCCTTCGTATATTCATATCGTTCGTCAATTCAAACGAGGAGAAATCACAAGTGTTTTGGCTTAGAGACAAAATGAAAGACGAACGGCGTACGCTATATTGTATAGATTAAGTGAAGAAAAATTTAAGTATTTATAGTAGAGCAATTTCACTCTCAATATCATAAATTTTCCCATCAATGAACCTCCATTCCAGTACGGAAAGGTGTTTGAAGCAGTGAGGAAACATCGAGTCAACATGAACTTCATATTCGACTACCATCCCGAACAGTTCCTTGCCAAACTTTCCGGTAAAACTATTGCTGTTCATTTCAACTGGTCGTTTGAAAATATTTCAGAGGGTCAGCAAAGAGGGGCTGAGGGGTCAGTAGGGGGTCATTGATATACATTCGACCTTTCAACTCATGGAAACTCGTCATTTGAATTTTTTTCCTTTATCAGATGTACTGAAAGAGGCATCAGCTCAACATATGGAGCTGTTCATCGCTGAACTCAGTGATGAGGACACTACACTTGCTATGTACAGGTAACACAGTGTGCGAATAACAGTGCTCTATAGTGGTTAGTGGCACTGCAGTGTGCGAATAACAGTGCTCTCTAGTGGTTAGTGGCACTGCAGTGTGCGAATAACAGTGCTCTCTAGTGGTTAGTGGCACTGCAGTGTGCGAAT
>CAMPET010000105.1:0-34074 GCA_946803715.1 Beroe ovata
ACACACACACACACACACACATTATATCGTTAGATTAAACTGCCACAGCTAGACATGTTACAATTCTCGGCAGGAGGCCGTTATTGGGCTCACATTGTATCGACTACATCGGATGCGATGTTTTCACGGGAAATGAGGAGTTGTTTGGGATAAAATCAAGATTCAGAGTGATAAAAATAATCAGCTCTTGAGTAAAGTAAGAGCGGAGGTTTGTGAATGAATTTATGAATCAATTTCTTTAATCGTTAATTGATAAACTTTATCACCGGGGAAATATAACAAGAGATATTGGTAGTACTGTCACTTACTTGATTTCGTGTTCTTAGTAGATGATGGAGTTGACTTGACAGCTAACACAGGAAAGACCGAATTTCTCCGACCTGAACTTAAATCAAGACCTGGAAGGAAAATAAAATTGTTTCAGAAAACAGCTTCAACAGAGCTTTGAAAATTTAGAAAAGTTCTATTGATTCTAACATTGATTTCCGCTTACATGGAGAAGATACAATTTTCTGTGCCTCGGGTCGTCGGTTGAGATGTGCAGATTTTGTTGTGAGAGTTATTAGCTGGTAATCTGGAGTAATAACTATCCCTGTGATGGGGTGCAACCAATGGAAATAATGAAATGACTGAACCAGCTCTATGCTAGGCCTATAACTTAAAACAAATTCAAGCTGATCTTTATCAGCAACTATAGAATAGCCTAGTTAGAGAATTAACACCGGAAGACCATGAGTCATAACCATTCATCACTCATTAGTCATTACATCTTATTACCTGGTGATCTTCTAAAGTCAGAAATGGGTGAAATGGTCTGATTCACAGTTGAACTTGGTGTAGGTGCCATTCCAACAAAGAAATCATGATATCCTCCAAACAAGCTTCTTGCTACTTCATTATTGATTTTAAGGGACTTGAACACATGAGGTCTGAAATAGCGCTAAAGCTGGAAATAATGTTTGTCAAAGCTAGGAAAGATATATCTTCATACCAACCAAGGACCAAAGGATAAAAGAATTTGCCGCAAAAGATTTGAGCTTACTGAAATGCATTTTAAAAGGGCTGAGTAGGAGAGATTATGACACTGATAAGATTTTGAAATGGGCATACAGATGAGCATCATACTATCAATGTAATATTGGTATTTGCTGCACAATATCCAATCATGATTGAAAAGTTCTTACAGATTTTCAGTAGATTCTACATACTGGATTTCATCTATACTCTCAAGAGTCATCAGGTCCCCTGTTAAGATGACATCAACTTATAGAATATATGAGATAAATTTACATTGAAGGATGTAGTATTTATGCTTGAAGGCCTGTTAAGATGATGAACATGAACCCCAATGCAAATTTGCTAAAAACTTCACGAAAAAGACTTGGATTGCACATCATCTATAATTATCTTCTAGTTCATAATTATTCCTGATAATAGGGCATTTGGTGCAAGCACCCAAATCTCAAAGATCATTTAAAAAAACTAGGTGGTCTGCTTTGGTTCTTGACAGCAAATCTCCTTCACATGACTGAGCCAATAAGCCATCCCCCAAAAATATTATTTTCTTAATTACAACAGCGCAGCATGACACTTTGCTTTGTCGATCGAAGATAAACCCTGTCGAGATTTTCGCTTTGCGTGCGCCGCGCGAGCTTATTCTGACGCGGCGCAAACTTAAATTTTGACTTATTTGCCGCTTGTATCAGCGGTCTTCTGTTATAGCATCGCCGCACCAAACAAGGCACTTTGCTTTGTCGATCGACGCGATGATAAACCAAACCGCTTATTTCAATTTGTTTATTGCGCGCATGCACGCGGCCCGGCCCGGCGCAAACTTATTCTCGATTTCAAATCCCAGCTCGCGACGATGGGCATAGGGCTTAACATGAACATTACTAGCAAATTGTTCCCGCGCTGCGCTGCGTTACCCAAATTTAATCACTGAGTAGAACAGGGGCGCGCAACGTGTGCACAGAATAGGGGCGCGCAACGCGCGTGTGCACACATTTTTGTCTAAAGACTCTAAAACTGATAGGCCCTATTTTTGTTCATGGGTGTTTTCAAGTTCCTGGAGATGGAGCTGATCTCAGTATATATATAGTTTTGAATATATCTCAGTAAAGTTTTGATTATGCATTATGCAACTGTCGTCTGTCAGTTTATAACTGCTGCAGCAGTTATAAACTGACAGTTGCAGCATGCTGTGGGTTGTGTAAGGTTCAATTTAATGATTACTTGATTATACACTTGTATTCACACACTTGTATTCATAATGACATCACTGAATTGAATTCTATATATTTCAAGCAAATTTAACTTCCTAGCTTTGTCATGGCACTGGTTAGTCCTGGTTAATGTCATGGAAGTGTGTCTGTTTCTAATTCTCACCTGCACTGTGAAATTAACTGAATCTGCCACGGCTAATATTCGTGCATCCCTGAAAGACAAGTATGATCAAGATAACAATGCTTTCTGGACTTCAGAAGAAATACAGCACCTTTCTGATGACACTTTAGATATCTTTTCCTGTTTTGTAAAAGAAAAGGGAGACTGTGAATACTATCAAGATGGTAACTTTGAAACCACCATCTCTGGTTGTGATGTCATTGACTCAAAGTTTGTTTTCACAAACCCCTCTTCTACTGTCACAATCACTGATCCTCAGATCACACACATTGATGCATTGTCCCTTGATTCTCCAGTTACTGGAACTAGAAGACTTCACATTGTTAACTCAGAAAACCTTGTCTATATTGGATCTGATATTTTTGAAAAATTTCCCTCTCTTGAAGAACTGATCATATTCAATACAGGCATTAAAGCAATACCTGATATATCTACTCAAATGGAGTCCCTTACAAGAATTGCTATCATGATGAATGAAAATCTTGATAGAATCAATGATTATGATTTCAGAAACACTCCCAGTTTAGAAAGACTGAACCTAGCTTGTAATGCTATTTCATACATCTCAGATAATTCATTTGAGGGACTTGATAGTCTGACAAGAATAACTATAGGGAACAATGATGTCTCAGTTATACCACCTGCCCTCAATTCACTATCAGCAAGCTTGAATTATCTAGGGTTGGAAGATAATCATATCCATTTACTTGCAGCATTACCTTTAAGAGATATGGGAGAGCTACTCCATATAAATCTGACATTGAATTTCATTACAAGTATAGAAAAAGATTGGATGAAAGGGTGTCCTAAGCTCAAATTCTTAGAGTTAGGATACAATAGATTAACAGAGCTAGAAACAGGTTCAGTCAGTGGCTTAGATGACCTTGTTTATGTCCAGGTGTCAGATAATGAAAACCTAGCATCAGTACAAGGTGAGGCCTTTAGAGACTTAGCAGCGCTCAAGATCTTGGACTTATATGGGAATTCAGAACTTAGCTCTGTGGATTATAGAGCTTTTATGAATGTACCAAGCCTAAAATATCTAGACATGTCAAGAAATAGTATCCAGATCTTCCCCCATGATGTTTTCGTGTATGCAAACTTCAATAAGTTAGAGAAACTGTTCATTCGTCAAAATAAGATGAAGTCTCTCACCGACATGAGTGCAAATTCATTTAATGCTATCACTGAGATCCTTCAAGATCGATTAAGGACTCTCAATCCACTTTCAGCAAGTTTTGCAAGCATGGAAAGTTTAAATTTCCTAGACCTCCGAAGTAATAACCTGCGCATTATTCCTGACAATGTCCTTGATTGTTTGAAAGATGAACCCTCAATTCTTGATATTTCATACAATCTCCTCAATGAAATCAATGAGAATGCGTTTACTGGGATGAGGTTAAGTGAGTTATATATCAATAACAATCAATTGACGGAAGTGCCCAAAGCTCTCTTCAAAGTTACCCAATTGGAAAAGCTGTGGCTGAATAAGAACTTGTTAACATTCCTGGAACATGGGACCATTACTAATCTTGACCAAACCAAAGAGATCTATCTTCAAGATAATCAAATATTATGTATTGAGGATGATGCTTTGCCACAAAATATCGAAATTCTTGATGTATCTAATAATGAGTTCAACTTCATTGATGAGAACCAATTCAACAATAAGCCAAACCTAGTGAGGGTTGATTTCGATAATAACAGAATAAGCTATTTGCCAGTAGATGTATTTAAAGATGACGAGGATTTATCAACCATCATACTGAACAACAATGATATAGCTTGGATAAGTAATGGAGTTTTCACCACATGCAGTGACAGATTGTCTCTTATTGATTTGGAGCAGAATTCTATCTCTCACATTGACCATGGAAGTTTGGCAGGCAAGAGCATCATTAGAATGCTTATGAAAAACAATGATCTACACGACTGGCCAGCGGATGGCTCTTTTTCAGATCAAACAGAGCCCTTCTATGTGGATTTCAGAGAGAATAAGTTTGAAGTGATTAGATCAGAGATGTTCAGTAATCACGAAAGATTTCAAAAAGCAGATTTCGAAACAAATCACATTTCTGATGTTAGAGCTAATGCATTCAAGGACCTCACCATTGACTATCTACCGGGGTATGATGACATTCATGGTGTGATTCTGATTGATAACCCAGTATCAAACTTGGAGCCATTCAGTTTTAACAACGTGATTTCCTCAAGTACTGGGAAAGGTTTGAGTAATCACGCAGGCCTTCATTTACAGAATATCCAAACTTTGTACACACTGCGTTCAAACACCTTCACCAATGTGGAACTAGATTATATATTGCTCAATGATGGGATGGTCAAAATGATCGAAACTCATGCTTTCTATCAAATCTCATTGAACTTTGCGCTGCAAATGAACAACGGTCCATTGAAATACATAGCTAAAAATGCTGTCAATGCTAAAAATATTAGATACATCCAATTGAATGAGAATCAAATTGTCAAACTCCCATTGGGAGCGTTAGCTGAGATTGAAAGCTGTCAGAACTTCAACATTGACAACAACAGGAT
Source organism: Beroe ovata (assembly GCA_946803715.1). NCBI lineage: Eukaryota > Metazoa > Ctenophora > Nuda > Beroida > Beroidae > Beroe > Beroe ovata. Next base: position 4,960 of record CAMPET010000105.1, read on the forward strand.
AAATTTCATCGACAGTGACTCACTACCTGATTGCACTGATAAATTCAACTTTCAAAATAATCTCATAACACACATAGTCGCTGATGCTTTCCGCCAAGCCGAATCCATAAAAAGGCTCCAGCTACATAGCAATGAAATCATCAAGATTGAACCAGGGGCTTTTGATACCATAAGAGGAATGTTGAAAGAGCTTGAGTTACCAGGAAATCCGCTGCCAGAATTTCCGAATGGTCTGTTAGATTCGGCATCCATGAACAAGCTGACACTTACTAACATTGGCATGATCAGAACTGTGGGATCTCAGGAATTGGCAAATTCTAAGATGGTCGTACCAGCCTTGAAAGACAATCAACAAGCATATGTACATGCATCAGTTTACAGGAAAGTCGAAACCAAGAAGAAGAATATACCGTTGTATAATTCTGACAGCTGTACTTGCAACAATCTTCAATCTATTGAATACATAACTCAAAGGAGTGGCACCATAAGTGTAAAGGGGCCAGCAAAATGCTCTTTTTTGAATGCAAAGAATGGCGAAACAGAAAAACACGAACTTAAACTTAGTTCACTGACTTCGTTATCAGAAAAGCTTCCATGTGAGCCATACACTGTCCGTACACTTAGGGAATCACTGACCTTCATTGATCAGTTGCCAACATCTGAGACTGTCACTGTATTTTGGCAGTTTCCCCAACCCAATGCAGTATGGAATGATGATAGTAAACGGTACTGTTGCTCTGGAGCCGGTGGAGGTTGTATAGCCCAGGTGAGGGCCATCATGCATTGTCAAAGACAAGCGGTGGGGTCAAGCAGTAAAACAGATGTTATAACATCAAATCCCTTCACAGTTTCCCTTTCATCATCCAATGATTGCGATAAAGAGTTCAGCCATTCAGAAGTCATAGATTTCTCCACGCCGGATTTCATATTTTGCACAATACAATTAGAAATCCCCGGATTTACAGACCTATACTCTTCTCTGGGTGCGTGGCGCGTTGGTTACCAAGAAGAGCTCAGTGCAGTTGAAGAAGACCCCTGTGCAGACGAATCAAATTTCTTTGATGTAACCTATTTTGATCTGACTAATGACTTTGTTGATTTCCAAAACATGGGCTATGACGTGATCTACAAAGACCCCAAGTTCTACAATTCCCCCCATCTTGGTCCATATCTCTACCAAAGTGATTTCTCAAGTGCGGAGGATACAATGACTCAGTGGTTTACTCCGAATTCTAACATAGTTAACATTGATCAGAGGAAACTTTGCTTATCGGAGAGCGCTGCTTGTGGGTCAGACTCATCATGTTTCTTTGCAAGGGAGTGGTGGCCCGTTGATTCATTAGTAGAAACACCCTCTGATACAACAGGGAACTTTCTCAGACACAACATGTACTTCACTGCACGGATGCACATGCCAATTGCATTTTCCGGCGGTGAGTCTATAACTATTGGTGGGCCTGATGATGTCTGGCTATTTTTGGACGGTATTCTCCTTCTTGAGATTCTGGCTGTTGAGGATGATAGTGCAGATTTACCTTGTGGCGAGATATCGTTTAGTGGAGGCACTCTGACCTCTAAAATTGGCGTTCTTAATCTGAACCAATTGACAGATTACTCTACTAGATGTACGGATCTCACGATTATACCAAACAAAGCTGACCCAGCAAAATTCACGGTTTCTGATGAGGTACAACTCACAATTTTCACAACCCAAAGACGGTCACTCAAGTCAAGAATATACATCAAGTTGGGCAATGTTCAGCAGACAACATGGTCTGACTATGTTGAGTTCACAATGTCAGAGGCAAAACTGCGTAATGGCAAGGTAGGCAGTCTCGATCTTACCTCAGTGTTAGGATTACAGACATACCACTTTGAGATCACTGATAACAACAATCATTTCGAAGTTCAAAAAGATGATTTCGTTTGTGTAGATGACCCTGATGCACCCTCTGCAAATACCGACCCTGGTAAAGACATTCCTGCACATTACAACTGTGATGAAGTTCCAGACGTCATTGCTCCAATTACTCCCACGTATTCAAAAGATGTTGACACTCCCACAGCTCTAGTTGTCCTGAAAAATGCGATTGACTACGATACAATTGATCCCAAGTTCAAGTATCTCTTCATAAGGATAACCTATGAATATGATTCGGCTGGTGAGAGGACCATGACCAATCATATCAGGATAAAGATAATCATAGTCGATGCCAATGATAACTGTCCTGAGTTTGCTGATGCTACAGACACTTTAATAGACAGAACCGTTCAGTGTCTGCAATTAGATGGAAATCATTTAGCTGTCTCTGATGCGGATGATGCCAATAATAAGATCCTTGAGTATTTTATAGGTAAGTTCGTACCATATTATATCTTGAATATCAGTTATGATATAGATGCTATCAACTGACTCGTCTGTTGACGACTACCTACTGATGAATATAATAAGAATAATAATAAGAATATGATAAGAATGATAATCTCATTTTAGGGGGCTACAGTGTCCTCAACCTAAGTGATGAAGATTTCAACACTTACAAGACGATCAAAGACTACTTTACATATGAGGAATTCATGGTCGAATACAGGATTGATGTGTATGCTATTGATGTAGGCTCTCCTGTGCGTCTTGGCTCTGTTAACCAGTACAAACTGAAGATCAGTGCATCCTGTATTCAGGATATGTCGTTCGTCATTGGACGTAATACTGGAGTTTTCAATGTTAGTTGATCAAGAAATGATTGGATTTGTCCCGTGAACATATTAATTATTACCTATCTAGATCAGCAATAGAAATTGAGATTTCCGATTTTCTCTTTGGCATGAGAAGATGAAGCTGTTAGTACATATTGCATATAATTCAGGTTAAAGCCCCTGGTTGGATGGTTTCAACCTCAACCATAGCGTACTGTGACACCTGCTCAATAGGGTATCGCTGCGCAGGATTTGGTGATAGGGTCCAATGCAGCACTTGCACGTAAGTGGAATATGAAAAACCCATCACTAAAGATATTTAAGTGATTCGGCAATTTTATTGTTCCTATTGAAATGGTCACCTATGAAACTTCAGGCGAAGTTTTGAAAATCTTGAAATGGATGCAGCCGTTTTTTCAACTCTTCCAAGGGAAGAAGAAGGTTGTTCAAATCCAAGCAAGTGGGAAATTTCCTTCGGTGCCCAGGTAGGAATGTGAGATAATTGAGATGTGAGTGAAAATTTGAAAGTATACAAGTAATTATCTTCTTTTCTGAACCCAAAACATCATAAGTCATCATGTGGACCTTGCAAAGCGGGTTGGCAGTGTAAAGACGGAATAGGGACGCCTGTGGAACAACTAGAAAGAGAAGGAGGAGAAAGTGTTGGAACTCATTCCATCAATCTATGTTCTGATGATGAACCTACGTGTGAACAGGTCTTGACAGAGTGAGTCCTCATCAATGAAAGTCAGAACACAGTAGAAAACTCGTGATATTTGGATTGGAAATCGTCGAATTTTGGACACCTTGTGTCCTACACATTTATTGGCTATGTTCCAACTTTGAACCTTATCCCAGGTGCGAAGCAGGGTACTCCTGTAGAGCAGGTATTACAGAAGCGTGCCCAGTTGGACAGTACAGTACTCCTGGATCAAGTTTATGTTCGTTTTGCGACCCGGGCAAATATGCTGCAAACACAGGTATGAGAAACAGTTCAGTCTCACGACTCGCTTTACATTGGTTCGTCTACTCAAGGAGAGAGAACTCCTATGCTTACCTCTGCTTCGACTTCCACTTGAGTTCCTTGCCCTATTATAGAGAAAGCCCCTCATCCCATAGGTTCAGCTGAGTGTGAGTGTTGTGAGGGAGGCATGGAATCCACACATGGAAAAGAGAGTTCTGGGTATTGCCACGAGAATGAGGTATTAGAGGACCACTCCTTCCATCAGTTATGATAAAACTAATTACTCTAAAAATTTCACATCAACTCAGTGTATCTTTATCGCTCTTTCCACATAGTCTTCTGATGGGAGTCGATGGATGCTTATTGATCCTCTACCCAGATATCAGGGGGTTGTGAGATGTGTAGACCATGCTCCAGTGCTACAGAATGTCCTTGTATCGCCGACACCAGACCATGCTCTACAGGTTTCAAATAGAATAACTATAATAGTACCACATATTATGTGACAAAGTGAGCGTCTACCAGATGTTGTCTGATTCCGCCATAAGACTCCCATCTTCATCACACTCTCTCTTTCCCCTACTCCCCCCAGTTTATGTCCTCCTCTTCCCTCTTCAGGAGTGCGATGTGTCAATTTGCCCGGCAACACTCACACCTGTCTGTCTTGTCCCCCCGGATTCACTGATTCTGGAACTGGGTGTGAGGACATTGATGAGTGTGTCGAGTTTGAACCTTGCTTCGAACCTCTCGGAATAGCTTGCATTAACGATGTGAGTAGAGAAAAACAACTTATATTATGGTTGTAACCATAGCCTGTAAGTTGTGGTTATTAATACTTTGGCTACCTTAGATTGGGTTGATGTTAGGTGGATAGGGGTTCTTGCAGAAACTTTAATAAAATGTTGTTAACTTACCTGACGTAAAGATGCAAAGAGGAGCTACCTGTTTTCCTATGAAACCCATGAATTACTCGCGTCCCCATGATAATCCCTAAGGTTCCAGGGTTTAGGTGTGGTTCGTGCCCCGATGGATACACTGGGAATGCCCCTGAAGGCATCGGTCAGCCTGCAGAGAATCAGATTTGTACTGGTAAGATTTCTCACACTTCCCTGGTCTGATTGAACCTTTTCCCAAAAATGCACGCCTAAACCGGAATACCATTCATTGGTCATGAAGTGGGTCTTGATTAGTTGAATTGTCTGCTGTGGCTGATAATCACACTTTTGATTCGTTGAAAATTTCACCAGATATCAACGAATGTGACACTGACAATGGTGGATGTGACATCAACTCAGAGTGTATCAATGAACCAGGATCTCACAGGTCTAGAATCTGCCACAGTGCATGGATGAGTATGCTTGAATATCTATGCGAGTGCCGCGTATTCCCATCACCATATATATCATCCCCCTAGTACTCTAGTAGGAAAGTATAGGGTTCTAGGTTACTATGGAAACAGCTAAGTACCTCACTGAGCAATCGCCTGTAGGTGCGGATTCTGCTTTGGTAACTATGTTGGAATAGGAACTGTCCCGTGCAAATCAGGGGATTACTGTCTTACTGAGTTGGACAACTGCCATGATGACGCTGTCTGCATAGTCACAGGTGGGCGTTCTGAAGGCGGGGTGTCAATTTCCGTCTAACCCAGCACATGCAGGATTATATGGGACTGTTGTACTGAACTGTATGGACAATCAATGCATCCGATTGCCCCATCCACTCATCCAGGACCGGCTGGCTTCACCTGTGAATGTGGTGTCATGCTCGCTGGAGATGGTACCGACTGTGGTATAGACTCGGACGGGGATGGGTTTCCTGACACCTCGCTCAACTGTCAGGGACCAAGCTGTGTGGCAGATAACTGTGTCAATGTACCTAACTCTGGACAGGTTAGTTCCCATTTCTAACGTGTTTCAGAATTTCAAGGAAAAGCGTCTGACATCGATTCAAGATGAGGTTTTCCTATTGACTCTGTAATTTCCAGCGAGTTGTGATTTGCTAAAGTCTGGGTGTATCTAATGCACTATGTTATATTATAGTAGGAGTAAAATAGCGTTGCCATAGTTACATGACTAATGAGCCCATTAGATAATGAGATTATCTTAAACAATCTTAACTTAATACAAAGTGTATGCGGCACCAGTTGTTACACAACAAGAAACACAGTATGATGATTCCACTTCAGACTATCTCTCAAACACCCAGAACCTTCCCTTATTCCAAAGCTTCTAATTAACCCAAAGGGGTCTGACTATACTACAATTCCAGTTTTGACTTGTAGGGTCTTGGTGAATAATTCCTGTTTCAACACTTCAGTCTTGTAAGAGTCTGAGAACCATAAGGGTCTGAGAACCATATTCCCGTTACAGACAGACACAGACACCGATCAGTTGGGTAACTCGTGTGACACTGACATTGACCAGGACAAAGTCATCAATTCACTTGATCTCTGTCCTTACAACGCTGCGGTAACGGATAAAACGGAGGATAATACTGATTCTGATGGTGATGGATGGATCGATGTATGTGATAATTGCCCGAGTGAGTTATTCCCGTCTTCCCCATCATCGACTACAGTGTCATGAGAATGTTTGAGATTCCTTCTAGAAGGAAAGGAAAATCTCAGCCTAGCCCTTCAATTTGGGAACCTAATATTCTAACTTTCTAACAACAGAAAGGGCAGACTTTTATTGAATCTTATTATATATGGTAACACAATAGGCTGAACTCAAATTTCTATTGTGATGTATTCTTACAGATGTGGCCAATATTGATCAATATGATAAAGATGAGGATGGAGTTGGTGACGAATGTGACACGTGCAAGAATGAGGACTGTTTCACTGATGTTCTCCCTGCTTGTACGGGTGAGTCAGGGACTTCAAAATCTCGAGTTCAATTTCACCGTTTTACTTCTACAATTTAAACTTTTGTTCCTGGGGTTTTAATTCTCAAGTGAGGTCACTTCCTCTCTTTACATCAGAATATCAGGACATATAATATACTACGCGTGATATCAGAACATAACGCGTGATATCTAACAATATACCACACGCGTGATATCTGAACGTCACGCGTTACCATCCAATACCACGCGTGAGAGACATCTTCTCGCAGGACGGAGTGGCACGGACTCAGATGGAGACGGTGTCGATGATTCCTGTGACAACTGTCCCGATGTTGCAAACTCCGCTCAAAGAGACACTGATTCGGATAACGTAGGCGACCGGTAAATTATTATAGTTGGGATGTCCGAGAATTTTCCAGAATTGAGTGCAATTCTCAAATTAGGAGGAGGTCACAAGAGTGAGCTCGCGCTAGTAACAAGTGAAAAATCGACTACTTCTCCTCGATTTTCAGATGCGATGATGACATAGATGGAGATTCCGTCCCTAATTCATCGGACAACTGTCCCTACCTCAGCAATAGTGACCAGGCAAACGCTGACAAGGATTGGAAGGGGGATGTGTGCGATGATTCAAAATCGTGGCCAGACTACAAAGTAAGTGCCGATGTTTTGCTCTATCTAGATTCGCTGAGGAGTTGCTTGCTGCGTGACTTAGCACACATCACGTCTCCGGAGAAATTAGAATTTTCATCGACTGTTGGCAACAGAAAACGAAGAAAATAGTCTTCGGAGGGCTCGGATCCGCATCTAGTTCCTTTTCATTACAAATCATGGTTAACGTTGGAAAAAACAACAAAATAACATTGATTTACTGGTATTATAATAGATATCATAAATTCACAATAATATTCAAACAGTTTTGTGAGGCTAACTCAACAAGACTTCAACCATGGAGTCCAAACTCCGTCAAAGTATTTGGGGTCTGCTGCCGGATCCTTCTCCTTGTTGGCCGGATAAATTGCCTTGGCTCGGTACGACTGTAGCTTGTCTTGCAGCGACTTGACCACATCAGGATAGTCCTTTGAAAGATCGTTATGTTCGTAGGGATCGTTGATGACGTCATAGAGCTGGAACTGTGGTGGTCTGGGTGGGAATCTGCCTTGTTTCATGGTACTCTGGCGGCGTGCCAAGTTCCCCCGACTAACCTCGGGAGGGGGGAACCAGTCATCCCTACCTGGGTTACCCTGGAGGAGTTTCCATTGTCCCTCTCTAACGGCGGAGTTTCTCTGTATCTGGTCGATGTTAACGAGGAATCCCGTTCTGTTGCTCGTCCCCGATCCATCGATAGCACTCCACTGGTTCATCCCGTCAATGTCACCCAGATCTGGACTGTGACATTGGGTGGGGTGGGTCAGCCCACACGCGCCCAGGTGAGTGAATGTTGGTAACCAATCTGTCACATGGATCAACTCCTCACTCACAACCCCTCCCTTGATGAGGGGCGAGTGGACGAATGCCGAGGATCGGATTCCACCCTCCCAGTAGCTGCCCTTTGCTCCTCTCAGCGGGTAATTATTCTGCCCGTCCTGCGGGTTTCCACCATTATCCGCCATAAAGACGAACACAGTGTTTTCCCACAGCCCGGAGGTTTTCAGGGCCTGTACGATCCTGTATACCGCATCGTCTAGAGCAGTTACCATACCGAGTACAGTTCGTCTCTGCTCGTCCTTCTCAATTCCCTCGTATATCTCGTAGTACTCGTGCGGGACTTCTTGCGGGAAGTGCGGGTTTTGGAATGGCAGGTATAGAAACATCGGTTTTTCCTTGTCTTGAGCTGCGATCAGTTTCACAGCTTGGTCTGTGAATAGGTACGTGGAGTAAGTCTCGTTTTCCGAGCGGAGAACTTCGTCGTTTACCGTGCCATCCGTGTTGAGAGTGTTGTACCGGAAATCAAACCCGTTGTCATCGTCCGACCCGCGTCCTGTGCGGGCTCCGGAGGGCAGGACTTTGGAATAGTAGTCCAGAGCTCCGTTATAAAAACCGTAGAAAGTGTCAAATCCTCTCTTCACGGGAGTATGGTCCCACGAACAGTGACCCAAATGCCACTTTCCCACGGCATGTGTTGAGTAGCCCAGTTTCTTCATCACTTGAGCCATGGTGGTCTCGTTCGTCATCAGTCCGTAGGGCGTGTCTGGGCCTATGACGGCGTGCTGTAGCCCCAATCTGGCGGCATACTTGCCCGTCATGATAGCGCCCCGTGTCGGCGTGCAGATTGGCTGTACGTAGTGCTGATCCAGCGTCACACCATTGTTAGCCAGGTCAAGGAGTGTTGGGGCTATGACTTTGGACTCATGCCAGGGAACATCCCTCCAACCCAGATCATCAGCGAGCATGAGCACAATATGGGGCTGCTCAGTTGCGTGAGCAGCCGCTGCCAAGCCTGCGAGCAGCAGGCACAACAACATGTCCTGGTGTATTAGTACGAAAAATGGAGAAGTAGTGATTCAAGAGAGAGAGAGAACTTAGTCTAGATTATGTTCAAACGTGTACGGGATAAGTGTGTATCAGACCATTTCCGCTCCCCCTTTTTGTCCCCTGTTATCTACTACAGCTGACCACGTGTTCTCGCAGCGCAGGATTTTATTAAATTCATCACACGTATACTGCTGACGCGATGAGACTCATGTTACAATCAGCTCCTCCTATGAAATATGTGGGGTTCCTGTCATTATTAGCAGTGAAATAAAATAATTCTTATCAGTGCTATTCATGCAAAAATTAATGACTCTGCCTGCTTTTCTCGAGAAAAAGGGAGTTCTGCGGAAGCAATAAATTTGATGACGTCAAAAAAGTTCCCCGGGAAGTTTTAGGCACTCAGCGGCACGCCTTCTTTTAAAACTTCAGTGATAACAAGAATTATCCTGATACTATAGATTGATACCGCCTATTTCTACATCAAAATTGCTTGGAAATGTCAACTTAGACATCGGTATTAATTGGGCTTTACATCAATATGAATCGTTGTGGACACCCATGTAAACTGATTTTGACACCCATCTTGACTTACACTGACACCAGACTCCCCCTCAGATCAATGACGGTGATGGAGATGGTGACGGCATACCAGATGTTGAGGATATATGCCCCTATGACAAGAGCGTATCCTCCTTCTCCTTGATGGCGAGTCAACTAGTTGACCTCGCTACAATGACGTGAGTACCATCTGGTTGTAAAGCAGTTCATCAATCTTCGTGGATGTGGTTCATTAGATCTGTGCTATTGCTTGATCTGATATATCTCTCCAATTCTCTATAATCTATATGGCTGAACCCGATACTCTAGAGGTCCTCTTCCTAGCGGCATTGGCCCTTGTGCCGGCGCGCGCAGTATTTTGGAAGGACAATATTGCGTTGGTGTTGCTGATTGATCGACATTGATAATAATCAATGATGATAATTGGTAATTCTCCCACAGGGAACCTGATGAGATAAGATGGATGGTGTCAGGGGGTGGTCGTGATGTGACCTTGGCATCTCTCATGTATGAAGATCGGACGAAAAAAGGGGTGAAGGTGAAAGATGCAGCGCTCAATTCTCCAATAGCTCTTATCGGAGAAACAAGGTTAGTCTCCTTCGTAAAATTCAAATAAGTTTTTAAATGATCAGAGTTTAATTGCATCCTTGAAACTTTCACGTCCTCGAAACTTTTTTATACCCCTCTCTACAATGACCGACGAGGATTAATTTCATTTCATTTCACATGGTCAGGTTTGAGGAAATGCGGTATGAGGGCACGTTTTTCACCGCGGGAAATGATGCCTATCCCACGTTAGCCAACGGAGCAATAGGTACGAATAACGTGCGCAGTGCACGTGTCTAATATTGCACGTTACCACTTACCAGGAATTCCTTAGCGACGTGTTCATAGTCATTTGTTCCAGGAATTATTTTCGGATACCAGCGTTTAGTTCACGTGACCAACAACGCGCGTCACGTAACCAGGTTCTATCTTGCGACATGGCGACACAATTACTACCCCTACACCACGTGTAAAGATCGACAATACGACGATTGTAACTTTGGTGGGATCACTGGTGAGAAAATCCAATCGGATTTTGATATTCACGTATTTACCTGACTAAAGTCTATTCGAAAAACAATGGTCGTAGGTATCTGCCAATTTCTATACCAGTATTAACTGAAAATCTGAGCTCTGGAAACAGCGTCTTCACTCGTCAGGTTTACAGATAAAGCAAGTCACTATTGACAGTACATCAACCGCTGACAACAGGAGGAAGACGTTGTGGTGGTCAAGTAAGTTGAAACCTCTGCAGTGCCTTGACACCACTGTGACGTAGGAAATGCCTTGACACCACTTATGATGCCAAAGTTCTTTGAGACACTTCTCTCAGCATATCAAGATGACGCTAGTAAAGGTATCACAACTCGACTACTCTACCAAGACCCAAAGCGTGCTGTTTGGCAACTCAACACAGCATACAGGTAAGAATAGGTGAATAGAGCGATTCCAATTTCTTCTTAGACTTGAGGTTCGAAGTCACATGGAACACAGATCCTTAGGGAAGCGAGATAGGGCCAAAATTCGACCGGTAATCGATTCAGCGTCCAAAAATACATGGGAATACATGGTATTTACATGGAAATAGAACAAAAAATTTTCCCCGATTTTCTGATCTGAGTATTGGTAAAATTGAAGTGATTGATCCCACACTTTTGTACTCCGTTTTTAAGGGTCTCTAATGAAGTCTTTACNTACAGGACCAATCATACGGAAGTAACGATTGACTCTATTGAGGTTGAGAGACCGAGCAGTAGTGGTGAATACAATGTGTCAGGAGTATCTGATCTGGGGCAACAATCACAAACTATTCCTGGCAGAGTGCCAAATGATTATCGGTTGAGGATGGATAATATTGAGAGGATCAATAAAGGTCGGGTCTCGAATACAACAGCAGATGTAAAGACGCAGCACCAATTTGAATCGAATAAGATTGAAGCAAAATATGCAGGAGGTATAGTGAAGAATGAGAGCGTGACTGGTTACGAAGACGTGAAGAAATACGAAAATAATGGGCCGTATGAAGAAATGGAGGAATACAATCGGACAAAATATGAAGAAATGAAGAATAGCAATAAAACGAGGTACGAAGCAAAGAAAGCGGAAAATATGACAAGGCTGGAAGAAAGTAAGGAGCAAGATAAAATCATGGACTACAAGGAAAATATGGAGAAATATGAAGAAATGAGAATGAACCATGAGCTGAAAAAGAATGAAAAATTGAAGAGAATTGAAGAAATGAAGAAAAATAAAGAATTGAAAATGAATGAGGAGCTGAGAAAGCGTGAAGAAATAAGGATGAACGAACTAAAAAAGGATGAGAAACTGAAGAAATATGAAGAAATGAAGGAAAATGAAAATCTGGAAAAGTATGACGATATAAAGAATGAAAAGGACATGAAAATGTACGAGAAAATGAAGAAGTATGAGGAAATGATGAAGAACAAAAAGATGAAGAATTACGTGGCCAGCGGAGAGAAAATTGTCAAACGAGATTTGGAGAGCACGGTCCATAATGAGAAAGATCTTGTAAACGATTATGTCGGGAAGCATGGGGGCGATAAAACCGATCCAAAAGTCGAGAATATTGTGTACAGGAGATGGTTCTTCTCTCTTCTCGGTCAGATATGTGACGTCGATCTCGTTCCGGAACACTTGCTATAATTCACGGCGATGTGTGATCAATGTGTAATTCACGGCGAGATCAATGTGTGATCACTGAGTGATTGCGTGACTAATATATCTGTTTATCTGTTAACCAGATCTATTGATAAACTTTCTTATCATTATGTCTACAACGGACGTATTCACAGAGTTTTCTGAAAAAAATCACTCCTCTGTTTTGATTTTCAAATAATTGAAATGCACCGTGACCTCTTTAAATAGTTTTTCATTCTTTTCTTCAGCAGATATGTCTCGATGATTGCGCTCAAAAAAGTAATCTTGACGTAATAATTCCTCCTGATATGAAGTGATGAAAAGCTTGTCTGAAGAATGACATACTTGGAACAAAGGGCGTCGAGTTGAGAGGAAACGTCTTTCCTATCGATAAGATCTTCTAAATCGAGACCGCCGCCATTGTCGCCATCGCCTCCGTCAACTTCACAGGCCATGTCATCGTCTAGAGGAAAGGGGAAACTGAGCGGACAGTTTATCATTGAAACATGGAATGCACTAGCTCCCCAGGGGAGCGAGATGGGGCCATAATTCGATCAGGAATCAATTCAGCGTCCAAAAATACATGGGAATCTATGTGATTTGCGTGGAGATGGAACAAAAAGTTTTCTTCGAATTTCTCATCTCAGTATCGGTAGAAAGTAAAGTGAGTGATCCCACACTCTTAAACTTCAATTTTGAAGGTCTCTAATGAAGTCTTTACCGGCACTTATGACACCAATTTTTCACCAAATCATCTCTCCTACTATCACACTATAGATATGAACCCTCGTCACGGTCATGAAGAGTTCATACTCGGCGTTAAACCACGCCAAAATCACGATTTTAACCAGTGGGAAAATAACCTGCAAAAACACGAAATTCAATGGGACACACCAAAACCGGTCAATCTTTTTTTCCTGGGACGATAACTGGTAATATAATAAGTGTTTCTGGCCTATTTTTTGACGTAGAATCCGAATCTGGAGGAATTTTCGAGCTATCTCGTCGGAAAAGTTGGATAAATTCCAATTTCTTCTTAGACTTGAGGTTCGAAGTGACATGGCACACAGCTCCTCAGGGAAGCGAGATAGGACCAAAATTCGACCGGGAATCGATTCAGCGTCTCAAAATACATGGGAATACATGGTCTTTACATGGAAATAGAACAAAAAAATTTCTTCGATTTTCTGATCCGAGTATTGGTAAAATTGAAGTGATTGATCCCACACTTTTATATTCCGTTTTTAAGGGCCTCTAATGAAGTCTTTTCCAGCACTTACGACACCAATTTTGCGCCAAATCATCTCTCCTACTATCACACTATAAGTATGAACCCTCGTCACGGTCATGAAGAGTTCATACTCGGCGTAAAACCACGCCCAAATCACGATTTTTAACCTGTGGGAGACATTACCTGCAAAAACACGAAATTCAATGGGACGCACCAAAATCGGTCCATTTTTTTTCGCGGGACGATGACTGGTAATAAGTGTTTCTGGCCTATTTTTTGACGTAGAATCTAATTCTGGAGGAATTTTCGAGCTATCTCGTCGGGAAAGGTAGATAAATTCCAATTTCTTCTTACACTTGAGGTTCGAAGTCACATGGCACACAGCTCCTCAGGGAAGCGAGATAGGACCAAAATTCGACCGGGAATCGATTCAGCGTCCAAAAATACATGGGAATACATGGTATTTACATGGAAATAGAACAAAAAATTTTCCCCGATTTTCTGATCTGAGTATTGGTAAAATTGAAGTGATTGATCCCACACTTTTGTACTCCGTTTTTAAGGGTCTCTAATGAAGTCTTTTCCAGCGCTTGCGACACCAATTTTCCACCAAACCATCTCTCCTACTATCACACTATAAATATCAACCCCCGTCACGGTCATGAATAGTTCATACTCGCCGTGAAACCACGCCCAAATCACGATTTCAAACCTGTGGGAAACATTACCTGCAAAAACACGAAATTCAATGGGACGCACCAAAATCGGCAGATTTTTTTTCGCGGGACGATGACTGGTAATAAGTGTTTCTAGCCTATTTTTTGACGTAGAATCCGAATCTGAAAGAATTTTTGAGCTAGCTTCTCGGGAAAGTTGGATAAATTCCAATTTCTTCTTAGACTTGAGGTTCGGAGTCACATGGCACACAGCTCATCAGGGAAGCAAGATAGGGCCAAAATTTGAGTGGGAATCGATTCAGCGTCCAAAAATATATGGGAATACATGGTATTTACATGGAGATAGAACAAAAAATTTTCCCCGATTTTCTGATCTGAATATTGGTAAAATTGAAGTGATTGATCCCACACTTTTGTACTCCGTTTTTAAGGGTCTCTAATGAAGTCTTTACCGGCACTTACGACACAAATTTTTCACCAAATCATCTCTCCTACTATCACACTATAAATATCAACCCTCGTCACGGTCATAAAGAGTTCATACTCGGCGTAAAACCACGCCCAAATCACGATTTCAAACCTGTGGGAACATTACCTGCAAAAACGCGAAATTCAATGGGACGCACCAAAATCGGTAATTTTTCTTTCGCGGGACGATGACGAGTAATAAGTGTTTCTAACCTATTTTTTGACGTAGAATCCGAATCTGGATGAATTTTTGAGCTAGCTCGCCGGGAAAGTTGGATAAATTCCAATTTCTTCTTAGACTTGAGGTTCGAAGTCACATGGCACACAGCTCATCAGGGAAGCAAGATAGGGCCAAAATTCGACCGGGAATCGATTCAGCGTCCAAAAATACATGGGAATACATGGTATTTACATGGAAATAGAACAAAAAATTTTCCCCGATTTTCTGATCTGAATATTGGTAAAATTGAAGTGATTGATCCCACACTTTTGTACTCCGTTTTTAAGGGTCTCTAATGAAGTCTTTACCGGCACTTACGACACAAATTTTTCACCAAATCATCTCTCCTACTATCACACTATAAATATCAACCCTCGTCAAGGTCATGAAGAGTTCATACTCGGCGTAAAACCACGCCCAAATCACGATTTCAAACCTGTGGGAAACATTACCCGCAAAAACGTGAAATTCAATGGGACGCACCAAAATCGGTTATTTTTTTTCGCGGGACGATGACTGGTAATAAGTGTTTCTAACCTATTTTTTGACGTAGAATCCGAATCTGAAGGAATTTTTGAGCTAGCTCGTCGGGAAAGTTGGATAAATTCCAATTTCTTCTTAGACTTGAGGTTCGAAGTCACATGGCACACAGCTCATCAGGGAAGCAAGATAGGGCCAAAATTCGAGTGGGAATCGATTCAGCGTCCAAAAATACATGGGAATACATGGTATTTACATGGAAATAGAACAAAAAATTTTCCCCGATTTTCTGATCTGAATATTGGTAAAATTGAAGTGATTGATCCCACACTTTTGTACTTCGTTTTTAAGGGTCTCTAATGAAGTCTTTACCGGCACTTACGACACAAATTTTTCACCAAATCATCTCTCCTACTATCACACTATAAATATCAACCCTCGTCAAGGTCATGAAGAGTTCATACTCGGCGTAAAACCACGCCCAAATCACGATTTCAAACCTGTGGGAAACATTACCCGCAAAAACGTGAAATTCAATGGGACGCACCAAAATCGGTTATTTTTTTTCGCGGGACGATGACTGGTAATAAGTGTTTCTAACCTATTTTTTGACGTAGAATCCGAATCTGAAAGAATTTTTGAGCTAGCTCGTCGGGAAAGTTGGATAGATTCCAATTTCTTCTTAGACTTGAGGTTCGAAGTCACATGGCACACAGCTCAGCAGGGAAGCAAGATAGGGCAAAAATTCGACCGGGAATCGATTCAGCGTCCAAAAATACATGGGAATACGTGGCATTTACATGAAAATAGAACATTCATTTATAGGCCCTAAGTGTTGCAATTCAGGGCGCAGTCTGCCATTGAACCTAGCAAACTAGCAGCATATCAGACTGCACGGAACGACAATTATAGCTCCTCAATCCCGAATGTCTACAGCATGATGGGTGCTGTAATCTGACACATCAATGAATGTCCAAAACTTAAACACCCAAAGATAATGTGCTAGGACTCCTAAATTAGGATTTCCTAAATTACAAATCCACCGCACGCCTCTGGCTAGGAGAAGACTATGTAAACTATTACTTTCAGAAGCAGACGATACAGAAATAAAGGTTTCCCCACATGTCACTTTAGCCAAATACACTTTAGCGAATTACACTTTAGCGAGATACACTTTGCGAAATACAGAATATATGTGGCAACACGCGCTTAAGCCACAATATGTGCAACGGCGCGAACGCCGAACGTCTTTGTACCATGAAAATCACCAAACTTAAAATTGTGTGTGTTTGCACGCGCGCGTGCGCGGCGTTAAAATTGTCTTCACTTTTTATTCCAATTCGCGAAATGTAGTTGCTACCGAACGGCGAATATCCTGAAATTGAAACGGCGCTTTTGAGATTTGTTCTGTGAATATTCCGATCATTTTGACAAAATCAATGTTCACCCGGTTCTCATATCACGACTAATTCTATCAAGCAATATCTCAACGAATGATAAATCATTCTAACGTAGGTGCTACCTAGGTATTATTGAGGGTCCACTGAGATTAGAGACCATATGCTAACTTCTCACACGGATGAGTGAGAACAGTTGTTACTGAGGGAGCAACCGTTGGCCGTTGCTTATGAGGATTCATAGTTTGTGAGTTCACTGTTATAGCCCATTGAGGATCGGCTCAACGTACCTACGCATTATTGCATTCATATCTTTCTTCGCATGATCATTTTCGCTTGATCATTGATGTCATACATATGAGGTACTCTTACCATACTACAATTATAGACTTATCTATAGTCTTGAACAGCTGTTCAACTTGAATAACTTCCTCTATGGCAGTGCTCAAGGTGTTCCAACTGCAAAATTTTTAATTCAAACCCCGAAAACTCGTCGTAAAACCACGTACCTATATCATAGAAATGTTACCACATCTTTGAATAGCTGCTGTTTATAGAATCTTTGTATTGTAGGTAGGTACCTAATCTTGGAACGTTATGCTATGCTTGTATGCAAACGAAATGCTGCCCAAATCACAGTCTACCCAGACAGATTCAACTTTTAGCGGCAAATTATTAGCTCCACTATTATAGAAAGACACAAAGTAATTTTAATTCATACTACTTAACATGTAAATTTCACCACAGTATGCTAATGCATCGACTCCCTCTATTTCAATCTGCTCATGTCTCTATGTCTCTTTGTGCTCTATAATTTAACCCCGCAAAATATAGAAAATTTAGTCGGACATACCATTACTCCCGTTTTATTACTACATTGGTCAATAGAGCAATAGGTGTGGGACGTCAGAGGTTCAGAGGTGTTTTGGTGGCGCCAGACGTTCAGGGGATCCAACAACTCTGCCGTTGATTCATACTATGTCCTGAAACCGTATCTTGGACCTTGATGATCATACAATCTATGGTCATGTATGTGAGTTCATAATTAGTTCCAGCTTATACTATCGGAATGTACCAAAAACAAGATGCTCAAGCTCAGATTTGTATTTGAAAAACGAAAACATATACCACGAATTACTCTCTTATTTTAGAATTCAAAAGTGGTTTTTGTTAGATTTGTGTTTCTATTTGTTTGCTCAGCTCAGTTGGTCTCAATCCTACTTGAACTCACAACTTAACATGTATCCTCTAGCAGTCGGGTCATAATGATGTGTTGGTCTATGATCTGTCTGTGTATGTGTGTCTGTGTGCTGGAGTGAAAAGATGTAGTACTTACCCAGTACCCCAGTAATTACATTGAAAGATGAGCTCTATGTATATACTAAGTTTTGTTCTCTAAGTCTACTTATGTTGCAATATTGGCAATTGGGGAATGAGGTTTGCACTGAGAATTGATCTCTGATGAGTGCACACTTCTGGCAGCACCGGAGAAAACTCATGTCCATTTCTCCTCTTTCATTGGTTGATTGAGTCTTCGAATAATTGTTACATTATTACCTAGAACCAACCTCTGCGCTTGCTTGAAATATTTAACTCCGGAACATTATCCATACTCCTCAGGCTCCTCTATAGCTCTCCTCGTATAGTTCACACAGGTCTGTATTATCTATCTGATGATTAACAAACCTTACAAATCTCACACGACCGCTCTCTCTCTCTCGGCATTTATATAACACAGTGGTCTATAAAGTATAATATCATATTGTTCAACGTGTAGATTATATTGTGTGAAGAGATTGTAACAATAGAGGAGATAATAATATATAGACTGCCGCGGGAATCTTGATCATATTTGACTGGTATAACTCCTACCGTAACAATATATAAACACCAGATTAGCTTACACAACCACTCTCTTTGCCAACTACATGTGTGTGTTCCTGCGCCCATTGAGCTTTGTCTTTGACTTGGAAATATGAAATTCCATCTAGCGATTCTTTCCTCTCTGCAGCTGCTGATGCTCCTTCATAAACTCAATAAAGATAGCCAGTAAATTCACATTCCGCTCATGTGTGAGTGTTGATGGATACCAGCTGTTACGACAGGGTTTTATATAGATGCAGCCTTTTCGTGGGGTTACATATTTGTACTCAAAAGTTTTCCTTCTATAATAGAATAGAAGTTTCTTGCGGATAATCATGTAGTGTGGTAATTGTTATTGAAACAATCAAGCCAGCAGTACCCATATTGAATTCTTATTTTTGCCACGCCTACTATTGCCATAAATTTACAAAATATACACCCTGTAAGACGTATATCAGATCATAGAAAATCATATCATAGAACAGTTGAAATAACGTTACTAAATAATTTCTATGATGCATCAAGCAATCTGAGAACGTAAAGAAAATCTTATGACAGTAGCTATATATGAGCTATAACCAGGCCTTACGTATCGTGACCTTGGTCCCAATTTTGACTGATTCAGCAAAAGTCTGGGTTTATCATCTCAGCTGATTAAGCCTTATTCAGAATCTGCCATCTGAAATTTTAAAAGTACCATTATCTCTATAGATGTGGAGGAAATAACTATTGCTATCAGTCTCACTTTTCATGATTCGATATTCAGGATCGTTAACTTTCCCTTTGCTTTCTTGAAGTATCATCCATCTTTACTACCTTTCCTTCGTTTTTCAATAAGGTGCGTAAATTGTTGGATTTGCCTTTTCTCCATAACAAACTCCTTGTTTGAAGCCAAGTTGCCATGGTTACAGCATCAGAAGTCCTACTACAGGAAGACACCTGGAAATGGATTGGGATCAGCCTCATCATCGTCATAGGTAACTTCATGTTGCAAATATTTCTCTATTTATGCAGATCTTTCATGTTCACCAGATTAGCCGATGATAATTGCCACTGTGTCAGGAAGCGCGGTGGTGATCAACGCTTCTCTAGTCTGTCTCTTCTGCTGGAAGGGCCGATACAGGAAATCATACCACCAAGCCTACATCAATCTGGCTGTTAGTGACCTGGTGTTTTCTATATGGGGAGCATGTTTCACTGCACCAAGTGAGTTTATATGACATAGGGAGGATATAGATCTCACTTAGCGATAACGCAACTTTGATGGATACTAGATAGTGCAAAGTTTTCATAAGCAGAGAAATTTGATTGGAAAATTTTAGAATTCCCTCCTCTCTTCTCAAGATTATTTCTACGGTCGGAAGGAGTATGACGCGATGTGTAGAGCGATCCCGATTGTGGCCAGCTACCTGCTCACGGTCAATGTGGTGTCAGTGCACCCAATAGCTGTGGATAGGCTGGTGGCTGTTTACCTACCCATGAGGTGAGCATATTGTATTCTGTCTATAGATCATGATATTCTCATGAACACCATGGTTGAACAGGTATAAGATTCAGTCATCAAAATGCCACTTATCTCATCAGACAATGNGCAAATCGCTGTTGAGTGAAGAGCACTTACGCGAGTCAGCACCTTACCTCACACTTCAAAGGAACATAACTCAAGCTATGTTGACAGTAGAGAGATGAACTTGGGCTCATATGGAAGCTGAAACCTTTCTGCAAAAGATGCTGGTAACAATATTTGTTAAATGTCAATAACGTTCCCCCTGGCTACTTTTGAATCGGCGCGATTGGATTTCACTTAAAAACCTGCGCAAAAGTACTAGCAAACGTGCCCTCGCGTACAGGGGGTGTTAGTGTTATGTATACTTCAGGCTAACGTGATATAGGTCAGAATCCAATAGAAGTGGATTTCATATCTGTCCATCTACAGATTATCCAGCTCTTACTAGGACTAATTAATTCATGACACCTATTTCAGATGGAAGACACGCCCCAAGTAGCCCACATCCCCCACCCTACCCTCCCTTACCACTACTGCGACTTCAACCCCTCCTCCCCACTCAACCACGCTTTCCAACTCTCCCGCTTCCTAATTTTCTACTGCTCGGCGGTCTCGGTGGACATCATCATCTACCTGCTCATAGTATGGCGGGTTTCTCGCGGCAAGCCCGGTCGAGAGATGCGCAACACAAACAACCTCGTGGTCATCATCCGGGCAGGACTCGTCTGTCTGGTGATCCTCACATCCTGGACCCCATTCATGATCATAGTTCTGGTCCCGGGGCTCACGGTGAATGTGAAGATTATCGGGTACGCTGTGTACTATCTGGGGTGTCTGGTGAACCCCTTCCTCTACGTGGTCTCTAGTAGGGCAATCAGAGCCTCGCTACGGAGACTCACTAAGAAGACACGGGACAGTGTGAGGAGACTCAGTAGGAATGGGATGAGGAGGAATAGCATGAGTAATGCTGTGGCAGAGACTGACCTCGGACCAATCTGAGACAAATCTTGGACCAATCTGAGACAAATCTTGGACCAATCTGAGACAAATTTTGGACCAATCTGAGACAAATCTTTGACCAATTTTAGGATGATCTCGGACCAATCTGATGCAAGCTGCCGCCATGGATAACACTCTGAGACCGCATCGAGACAATATAATCGCCCCTTGGATTTCTTTGAGAGCAACCAATGGTTGCTGCAACCATGGGTCAATCTAGCGATCTCAAACAAACAGCAGTATCAACTTACTGTTCAGAATAACAGTATTCCGATGAAGATGAACTCGAAATGTATGTTTGACGTTTGTGTTTGAACTCCAAGTTGAAATGAGTCCAAGAACAATTGTCATCTGTGGATCAAATATATGTTCAGTGTTCACTGTCGGTACTTAGATTTTCTTGTTCATGACAGTGTTTCTCCGGAACTTGTTTTATTTCGCATAGTTCATCACAAAGAAATTAAACACGTGTCTTAAGGTGTTACCACCACAGTGAGTTGATTAAAAATTGGAGGTGTTGCCAATGGCAACTTGCCATGTTTCCACAACATTCACTCTTGCAGCATAGGAAGAAAGTTATAAGTCGTCCAGGAAAATAATGCCGTCGACATGATGATGGTTATGATCATTGTAATAGGAGAGGTTGGGTGATATCCACTTGTGACCATATGCAATTCAACCCCACTCTTTTCAGATGGAGACTCTACCACCATCCATCCACTGGACGTATCAAGATGTCAATACACACCGTTTCCACAGTGAGTGGGTTTCCCATGGTAACCACTGTGGTTGATACTGGAGATATCTTCGATAAAGCTATCAGTGGAGGACAAGTTGGTGAGAATATGACAAATTTTTTAGATAAACTGATAAATCAATATAGGTACTTGCTATGATATAATTACAGACTCCCAATGATAGAGAGTCGCCTGATCCATATCTGCTCCTTCATCAAATGCTCTGTTCAGGAGTGTACTCCTTTGCCCAGTGGAACACCACGTTTGCCGACATCGCTGTACGGTGTGAGCAGCCTGAGAATCATGCTGCACTGTTCAATGGTGTACAACTACAATCTCTTGTTAACCTTGGTTACTTGGAGGGTATGGCTATCACCCGCAGTTTCGAGTTTAGGCAAGTAAAAAGAACATAGATCTGACTTGAAGCTGTCATGCCACAGCAATTCCGTTGAAATTGATTGTGATACTTTCGATCTGATGCATCTATGATCCCAATCATATACTGACCATTCACAATTGTGATCGCAGTTCCTGGGTTAAGATATCAGATTCCCCGGTCACGTTATACCCTGTGATTCGTAAGAACAGACAAACAAGCACACAAACTCTCTGTATCTCCATCAATTCTGGTAAGTGTAGATAACGATTCTAATTCATACTTTGAATAGAGGAATTGCAAACAAGGCTCGGAGCTGACTAAGTTTCTTGCCCAAATCTCTGTGTTCAATCATCTCCCAAAGTAATCAGCTTGATTTTGCTGGATGTCTTCGAATAGTAACTGGCAAGATTTTCAGTGTCATGGTGATCAAGATACATGGCCTTGATTGGCGAGTATAAGTATTCTGTGTCGAGTAAATTCTTCTTTCAATATCCTTGTTCTTTTCGCATCATCCTCGCTGTGAATCTTTATCATGTGTCTTTTCTTATCTCTTCTTGTTGATTATTCATGTGTCTGCTGAGTTAACTAAATAAGCGTCAAATTTACATCTTGACTTGTTTCATGTCAGTTACTATCGTAGCATCATAGCCCTTTCTTCTCAGATCTAAAGGTTGTTGGAGAGTACGCTGAATTCAGTATCGTCTCTGTGGAAAGTGTATCGTTGAATACCTGGATTTTTGTTGTGCTGAGGTACAACTATCGATAGCTTATAACATTTTGCCTCTATAATAGTATGATCAAACGTTTCATGATTTTATGGACAGAATCATTGATCATCCTAATTTCTAACATCACAATCCCAGATACGACATGCAGTATAAGACCCTGAGGTTGTATCACAACTTGGAGAGGGGTGTCAAGAAGTACATCCAATCCGCTGAGTTCATTGACACCGCACCTCTGGATAGCGAGGAGGTTTACCTGGGTTGGGATGGAACTAACTATCTAAAAGGTATTCGTGTTTGATTGGGCAGTCTGTTGGGTTCCAATTTCCATCGTTAGCATTGTAAGCATATATAATGGCTGTGTACTGTGCAGAGTGTATCTGTGCCAACAAGTTGTGTTGTATAAAAAGGTTTCTTTTAACACAATCGAATCTGTCAGGGGAATTAGACGAAGTTCGAATCCTGAATCGCCTAATCCACGAAAACGACTATCTCTATACCCTCCTCTTCAAACCATCTCTAGTCCGAGAAAACAAGATGAAACTCGTTTCAGCGCATATCAATTTTGACAGGGAGAATGTTGTGGATGTGCTGGGAAATGTTCAGGTACATATTATGTGGAATTGGAAGATCGAATATCCGCGAATTTATACTTGATTGAAACTGCTTGATGTTGCTCGAAAATGAAATCTAAATCCGAGAAGATGCTTTATTTCCCCGAATTCTCAACTCATGAGTTTTTAAGCATCCACTATTATAATCCGTGCCAGATTGCGACACTCAACACCGATCCATCTATCATGCCAAAGACTGTTTCCAGTACGATAATGAGTCAGATTTACAGGTATAATTAACTAATCAACTCCGGTAAATTGATCAATTATACATGTGTTCACGTGGCATGTGTGAGTATCGATATTTTTATCCTTTATGAATTGGCGGAGGTTTAGCGTTGTATTTAACGACCAATATAAGAGCAACAGCTGCGTCCGTACATTCTGAGGAATCTAAATCCAACAATTTTATGCATGTGGGATGTGTATATCAGCTACAATTTGACCAATTAAGCATGTAACAATGTAAGATGGCTATACATGGGATTTGTCAGGTATGACGACGTGAACAGAGGTTCTCTGGAAGTTAAAATGCAGGGAGGTAACAACAGGAAGAAAAGAGGCGTGGTCAGTAATCCCGCCCTCGGCCCGCGTCAGAGATCCTCGTTTCCAAGGAAACCACGGGACTCGTCGCGCATCATGTGCAGCGGTTCTGATTGTGACCATGATGAGTTATGATGATGTGAATATTATACCGCAGAGCTGGTTCAGTGCCAGAATACATGTAGGATGGTTTTTGAGGGACGAGGGTATAATCATTGGGGACATATGTGATTATTCAGATCGTTTCAAATTTCCTTTTTGCTAATTCCATCATATTCATGATATAACGCCATAATACGACTGCTTCTGCAACATGTTCGATACCTAATGTCGTTGAAAAGATCTCACATACTCATTTTGGAAGCTGATCTTGTTTTCGACCTTGTTGACAGGTATTCAAACCTGTGACGTTGTTCATTTTTCTGATGATTCACAGTACGCATTGCTGAGGTAATATCAGCATAATATTATGTCAAACTCAACTCGGGGATGTATATATTTAGGGAAAAACTCTCCATGATTGATGCCTCATGCGTCATAAAAAGACAAGAAAATTTGAATCGTTCTAGAAACAGTGACCGGTCTGGAAGTATATCTTTTAAATACGTCAAGTGCATCCTCAAATTATTCTTTGCTGTTTCACACGAAGTAGCACGTAAACTCCACACAAACGTGAAAGGAGTGGTTTTTTCACGTGGATGTTACTCGAATCCATTGCAAGACTCCGCAAAAGCATCGGCTGATTTCCTATTGGTCCACGCACAAAAACCGGTTTAACCTGATTATCCAAAAACCACATCACACGAGTTCAACCATGGGTATTTATGTATCTTGTGCGCTGATAAGACACATGTAATCCGAACTTCTCTTATCTCTGAACTTCCTGTCACGTATATCTGAGATTTATTCGCGTAACACTAACTTCTAGTTTATATTCCTGTTCGCTGAGCTGGTTTTCCATCATTTTCAGATATATGTTATCGGCGATTCTGAGACCTGGTTATTTCTCGTTAGTCAGGTTTCACTGGCCTTTAAGAGAATCTAATTTGAGTGAGAAAGAGAGTCGTGTTTCAGAAATTTTACTTCTGCTAAGTGTTATCTCATTTGTTTTCAGCTCGATTTCGGACATGAATTTTTGTAATGTCTCTTTACGTCCACTTTCTTGAAAAATAGAATTTACAAACTAGAGCAAACTATTAATAAACAGCTACCTATATCAATCTGATTATACTAACAGCTTCCCATATCTGACAGAAAGGTTAGCCCCCTGCAGCAGCATCAGCTGACATCATCATGACACCGTTCTCTTCCCGGCTCAAACATCTGAATGTGTTCATCAATGCCATGGCAACCATGCTCATATACACCAGCTTCTTCGCTGGTACCATGCTCATGGTGAGTCAATATTTGTATGGAAGAGGATTTTCATCTCCTGTACCCCCTTTATAAATTGAGGCTTGGGGGAGGAGCTAGATCAAAAGTGGTGTTGTATAATAGAATTTCAGTGCTCGCTACGATACCGCGGGCGTCCTGATCTTTGCAATTTTACCCGTTACCGTCTAGGTTCTCAAAGGTAAGCTTCTTACATCAATCTTGTAACCATGAGTGTAACTTTCTCAGCCGACGGTACTAAAAGGGACGATTGACGAACAGACAGTGTTCTATTCCATGGCAGTTCACTCTCTGACAGCATGTGTCAGCTGTCCGGCTGCTATGTTCATGATCAAGTGAGTGCAGTGAAAACTGAAATTTAACATCAATTTTAGCTAGAACCACCTATCTTACGTGTGACAGCACGATACTTTGTAGTGGTGGAAATGGAATGATGCAATCAGGGAAACAAGTCTATTTTACTCTGCAAAATTTATGTATAGCTTTACCTCTCTCTACTTCCCAGACATTTTGGAGCCAAGCTATCTCTCATCATAGGAAGTATTTGCTGTGTTTTCTTCTACATCTCCATCATGATCCCCAACTCTATCGCCATCTACGCGACCCAGTCCATATTCGGTTTCGGTCTGGCTCTTGTTCGGCCTGCTTCCCTCAAGTTTTTGGTCAGAAACTCTTCACCTGACAACATGGGTAAGTTTTCCTCGCTTTTCCCCTTTCACGCATTGATTTTGTGAAGTGCTGAGCCATTCCTTATTTCAAATGAATGCTACCATTTGTGTAGATCAAGCGTGAGAATTATAAATGAAGAAAACTTCACATTTTGCACAATAATTTGCATCCAGATCTTGCTCAAATATCCATCCTCAGGTCGAGACTCCGGCATTCACTGGGGAATCTTTATGAGTAGCATGATATGGGGCAACGCTGTCGTGTACGTCGTGACTCACGGACAAACTGAAGTTGATTACCAGAAGAGGTATGTGGATCAGCTAATCCTTAAATTGAATCCTTGATTTCAGTGGGCATCCTTCTATTTGCCCACAGCAATCAAATCCCCCTATTCCAGGATAGAGGTCTAACCAACTGTTCTATATATCATCGATGCCCGCAAGGCGCTCTTCTATTCCTATCTTATGTTCTTCCTAAAACTGCTCACCTACTCCCGTGCTTATCCTGATTCTGACTTCCTCACCCCCTCACGTTCACTTAGGTACTCCAAAACCTGACCCTGATACCCCTTCTGACCCCCTGATCTCCCTCACTCTCAGGATGATGGTGTACGCTATCCTGGGGAGTCTGACCCTCCTCGGTACCATAGGATACGTTCTCGTGAGGTCACCTCCCCGGCCCGTAGGGGAGAGAGCACCTCTTCTTGATGGGGTGAGTTTCTATTGAAGCTTGAGCTATGGTAGAAGTTTCAAGTTAATCGGTCGATCCGTTTTGGAGCTATCATCAAATGCTCACTCAAACTGACATGTTTTGGGTCGATAAGGGGTTATGGCGGCCATTAACTGGGGAACCTATCATCGGATTGACAAGATATCTTGGTTGACCGAGTTTTTGATGGTCCTTGAGCTATGGTAGAANGACAGTTTGGCTTGTACCATCCATGGCAGCTGCAGGGTTCTACTTTACAATGTACTGTGTGGAGGTTAGTTACTGCTATGATATGGACATGATTCATTGTCCTGTTCATGTTTTAACATGACTCAAACCAAGCTTAATTGACCTGAATAATGTGGGAGACTCATGTGTTGTATCCCTGCCACCCAGATTCCCACAATGCTGGGTGAGAACATAGCTCTATTCGGGATGGTGGTGGGAGTAGGAGAACTGGTGGGCTCTCTAGTACTAGGTAAATATTATGCATACCCAGTTCTTATATAGGGCCTTCACATCATGATTAACATTGTCCATTGTTTCAACTTCGAAAATAGGTTTGATTTAAGAAACCGGATAATTCTTAGAGTAGAGGTTGCTTATAATGCCTACTCCTCAATCCTTACAATTTGAAAAATACCTCTCATTCTCATCTGTAAAAACTCTCCTACTACCGCAGGTAAAATCTTGGGTGTGTTCGGGTACGTGCTGATTACCATTCTATCCGGTACACTAGCAGTAATTTCACTACTCCTAACCTGCACTTCTCTTCCTAAGGTGAGCACCTATTAGCGAGCACCTATTATTGGTGAGCACCTATTAGCGATGTCAAATTTCTTTCTATTTCTATCGGAAGATGACACAATTTTCCATGTTGTTATTAGTTGGTAATGGTTTATATGTCGGATTGTCGGATGTATTGAGAGTCGGTTCCCATTATCTGTTATCTGCTTCACCAACACGTCTTGTTCCATCGTGATCAATCTGCCTCATCTCCACAATATGAATTCGCCATCTCATCAGCACGCTCTACTTCTTCATAAAACTGTTTGCTCCTTCATAATCCATGCTGACTGACTAGGACAGTGAATCAGCTATCCTGAACCCTCCCTCTCTTGCTATCCTACTGGCGGTAGCACTCGCTTACGGTGTCAGTGATGCTGGAAATAACTTATCCCTCAACACTATCATTGGGCGCCTTTTCAGTGAACGAAGTGAAGTAAGCTCATAATATATTGTACACTGCGAAGATTATTCTTTACAGCGAATTCCCCCCCACTTTTCACATTTTTTCTACTTGTTTTAGCTCTTTCCCCCCATTTTCGACTAATGACTGCTCGATTATCCGCTGGTAGTGGTAAAAATGAATTCTCACCATCTCTCTCTTTCCAGGTCATTTTCTGTGTACTATCATGTGTAATGAACCTGGCTGCAATGACCTGGTACTTTATATATACGGTGGTCGCCTGGGAAACGATAATCGTGGCAACAGGTCTTTCGGTTCTCGCCAGTATGATTGGAATTTTCATCGTGGTCAGGCCAAAGTGATCTCGAGTGGTGTCATGTTTGTAGCGTGTGGTGTCAAGTTAAGAGTAGACGGACTATTACAATAGAGGATTGCGGAAGATCAAGGACCATAAAATATTGAGGAAACACTTAACTTTTCAACAAATATTATTCAATTTCTTCATCCTTTTCAAGATTTGATTGTCAAGTGGGAGTCAATAAAACGGTCTACAATAGATTCTTTCCAGTTGATTCAGGAATTGTGAATGCGAGACGCGAGTGATGAGAATTTATCCAAGTATCAATGAGACCAAAAGCCTATCTCAGATATCAACCGAATTTATTTCATTTTAAACAGAATTGAAAAACAGATTTATTAGTTTTAAGTAAAGCTAAAGCGATTTCATTAAACGATTTTATTTCGATGTTTTCATAGATTTCTTAATTGATTAAACATTATCCATGGTTCGTTAAGTCCATTTCTACTCCAATGACATAGGAAGAGGAAGTACACAAAAATTAGTTCAAGCAGCAACGAAATTGATAAGTGACTGTCACACCTCATGAGAAGTGATGACTTGGGTGATGTACCCCATCAATGTTTCTTCCAATTTAATAGTGGTGGTGGTGATCGTGGGGTCCGGGATGTGGGCCGTGATGGGGTCCATAGTGGGGTCCAGCATGTGGGCCGTGGTGCGGTCCAGGATGTGGGCCAAGGTGCGGTCCAGGATGTGGGCCGTGGTGGGGTCCATG
>CAMPET010000105.1:34106-53399 GCA_946803715.1 Beroe ovata
TGGGGTCCATGATGAGGTCCATAGTGGGGTTCAGGATGCAAGCCGTTGTGAGGTCCTGGATGTGGCCCGTGGTGGGGTCCAGGATGTGGGCCGTGCTGAGATCCTGGATGTGGGCCGTGGTGGGGTCCAGGATGTGGTCGATGACTCATATCTAAAGTAAATATACGATTTATATTGATGGTTTTCATAGATTTCTTAGTTGATTGAACGATATTAACGATATTAACGAGTGAACGATTCTGACTAAAATAGAATAAGTGATTTTGACTAAAATAGAATAAGTGATTCGAGCAACAACAATATGGTTCGGTCAAATCTCAATCTCATTTCATGGTAACAATGACGTCTCGGGGGACCGGGAATATGTTAATTCGCATTGACCAGTCCTTCAGAAAACCGCTGTTCATTCCTATCTAATAATGATGGTGGTGGTGGTGGTGGTCATGGTGCGGATGGGGTCCAGGGTAAGGTCCAGGGAAGGGGCCCGGATGGGGTCCAGGATGTGGGCCCGGATGGGGTCCAGGGTAGGGGCCCGGATTGGGTCCAGGATGGTGATGATCTGAAATGATCCGTGTCAGTTAAAACTTGTCGCACATAGCTTCCAGTTCAACACCT
Organism: Beroe ovata; assembly: GCA_946803715.1. Lineage (NCBI taxonomy): Eukaryota > Metazoa > Ctenophora > Nuda > Beroida > Beroidae > Beroe > Beroe ovata. Next base: position 34,722 of record CAMPET010000105.1, read on the forward strand.
GTGTACAGGTTCGAAACCACAGAAATTAATGAATTGACTCACCTCTAATGACAACATATGAGAAATCATGCGAGCTCTCCTCCTTTCCACCATAGGGATACCATGCCTGGTTCCCCTTGGCTTTGCCTGGTACGTTACCATGCCGAGTGTGACAGATTACCATGTGGTACTCTCCACTGTCGTGTTGGTGCCCTTTCACTGTACCAGGGGGAGGGGGCCCTGGTCTGTAATGATTAGAATTGGATTGTATTTGTAGTAGTAAAGAGAGATGCCATACTAATTATGAATGGAATGTTGTCGATTTTGTTGGTTTGTTAGGTTTTTCACTGCAGGTCTCATTAATGAATCATGAATTTATTCGGTATCTGATGAAATCAATGAATCATGGATTGTTTTAGACATTCATATTGAATTTAAGAGACATGATCACTCACCTGAATTTCTCTAAAGCAACATGGCAGTGAGCCGGCACGGAGACGAATTTGAAGCTCGGAGTGGGATGTTCCCGACCAGCAAACGAGTACATTGCTTTCCCCTGGTTACGACTCTGAAAATGTAACGACAATGTGAACTCTGCTGCGATAGGTAAGCCCTTTAAACACCTAAACTGAGTCGTCTTATTCTGAATATTTTATTGGTTTCGATTTGAGTTTGCCATTCTTTCAATCCAAACCTTTGATCGGAAAGAAAACCCCCACTAATTGTAAACTAAAACCCAAAAAGTAAAATCCCTCGACTTTTCCCCACCCCTAATTTTCCAACGATCTCCGTGTGACTGCAACCCCTACCTTTGCAGGAATCAGTCCGTGAGGAGTGTTGGCAAGGACGCACCACAGATGCCCAGCCCCGTCGTTCTGATGTCCTAGTCTGAACTTCTCGCCGTGGGGTGGGGGACCGTGATGACTATCTACCAGGTTATACGACATTTTCACTTGATATACCACTGTAATATAAGTTGGTAGTCATAGCAACGATATAATCAATAGTACGATATCTAGTTTGAACTGGTTATTTGTTGGTAGTTATCAAGAAAAGTTGTCAAAATCACACTGAACTGGTTCTCAAACTAAATGTGAAAGCGCGAATAGTATGCCTACACGATATTGTATAAACACATGCGTGTAGCAAGGATGAAGGATTGCCCGCAATTTATACGACGTCGTAGCAGATAAGGCTAGAATCTCTATGACATCATTCAAAGTAGGCCAATAGGAGGACTGAAATTGTGAGGGCCTCGTATCTTATCATCTCTTCAACGTCATTTCCCTGGTCCAATATGTCGAATTTGATATTTCATTTTGATAGGTTGAAACCTGAAGCGAAGCTTGGTGCTTCTGGAAATTATTTAATAGGTCATGTCTAGAATCGTGAAAACAGTCAGCAGATGTGTGGTCACCAGTTCCTCAGAAATCTTTTTCAAATTCTCGAGAATTATGCATGCAAAATCTCACTCGATATTTGAGGTTTACCTGAATTATGTGGTTCATGAAATGCTTATTGCTTACCTACAAACAGCGTTGCCAGGACGCCAAGTCTTTCTGGAAAAATTATCCCAAGCAGACAACCTCCTTTTGTTGTCTATTCAATTTAGGAGTTGAAACTTTTTTATTGAATTAATTTAGTTTGCATGATAAGTCGGAAGTCACTATTTACTATTTAGATAAAGATAGAGCATAGAGTACATTGAATATCATAACTCTTCAATCACAACTGAACACCGTATAAGGTTCTGGAATTAATGTAGATTGCAGTGTAGGATTTATCCATATCCTCTCAGTACTCATTCAATTCAATAGGTGGCTGAGTTGTTCATGTTATATAGGTACTGACCATACTCTTCTATGAATGAGGAAAAACGCAATATGTGAGGTATGATCATCGCAGTTTCATCTTGAAAACATGCAGTCTATAACCCATAAAATCAAAATGGAAACTACTAAAGGCAGCTATAAGTATAATCTGGTTCCAAATCACGTGGAAAGGAATAATAAGATCAATATAGCTCTCAGCTGTGTAAGGCGTATAGATGAACATGATGTGTCACCATGACAACTGTCTGGTTGTCATGGTGACAGCTTGAGCTGGATCATGGTACATGAGCTGTGATCATCGTTAGTACTCGTTTTCTCCGGCAAGTTCCTCACTGTCACCTCCAACACCGGTCCAGCCTCGTCTGCCCTGTTTGTACCCCTTGTAGTCACTCAGGTTGAATTTAGTTCCTCTTTTCACAACGTTTGAGCTTTCTCCTTCTGCGATGGTATTGATCGATTAGTAACCGGTCTTTCCATTTGCAATCAACGATAAATTCCTCTACTTTTGTTAACTTTTGATGTTTGATTCTATACTATTCAGATGTTTTGCCTCCTATGTCCCACTAGTTCATGGGGTAGAACTCCCAACACCCCATCTTTTCTCCCCCTGCCGTTACTCACCACTGTCGCTCAACTCTGCAGCTGTTTCCTCCTCCAGAATAGCCTTGCTGTTGATGACTGCAACAATACCGAGGAGTACAACGAGGAAGAATTTCATTTTTCACAGAAGAGAGAGAGAGGGGAGCTGTACTTGGTCCTATTCATGGGGGGGGGGAGAAATTGTTAGGATAGAGATTGTAGTGAAGGATTTGTTTGAAGTGCAATGATTTGGGTTATGATATGGGTTCGAAGTGCATGCAGTTTGAAGAAGAACGGCTGCAAAACTAGACCAAACGTTTGAATTTGATCAACACAACCCCTCCCTATTTATGAAGCGATATGTCCACTTTTATATGGACCTGGATTTTGAAGGGACTAATAATGTAACTAAGTGCAGCTGGGCGGTTACTGTGCTAGTTTTATCCCGACAACACCCAATCAATGACCTTTCTTAATAACGCATCCCAGGAATTAGATGGGATTGTTGTAATTTCCCGTGTCCGCGGGGAAAATGAACAGACATGACATCAACTTGGGATGAGTCATACTTGCAGAGAAAACACAGTGGTCCCTGTCCTATTCTTATGACGGTGTTTCTCATGACGATCTTAGATGAAGGATCAGTTAACAAAGCGCCTAGATTAGAACAAACATAGCCATATTTTACTCCCATCGCACTAAACATGGACTTGGAGCACAATATTTTGAGGGGAATGGGATACTTTCAATGAATCCAAGTGCTCTTTTATATAAGGTCCAGAGCCCTGCATCATTTCTCGGTACTATCCTTATAGCACTACTTGACATTATTTGTGCATGTTTCAAAGGGTAATCCTATTCATCAGAGCGAGCTTGTTACGAATTCCGAGGAAAAGTAATTATATTACTACCTCATAATATTATGTCCTTGAGACCGCTAGGTATAATATGATAACTACCATATTCTCCAAAAAAAGGCTGTGCTCAAATTTTTGTGAAAACGAAAACTTGTATCATGCAAGCTGGAAATGAGGAATTGCTGCTGCTGAATGGATCCATGGTCAAGCTGCATTGCCGAGGGAGTGCTGCTCATATATAATAGTCACGTGACACATGCCAGTTGACGCCACTTGCCACATTCACATGAACACACAGTGGATGTCAATGCCCTGTATAATTACCCTGCACCACGCCGCCATATTATAATTGTGTGTGGTGTAATGGATTCTAATGCGGCGCTATATGCGAGCTGGTAATTGGCTTGATGCGCTAACAGTGGTATACGGGGAATTGGCTGGCTACAATAAGTATCATCACGAATATAATTGGACTTGTAACAAATGTGTATGTCTCAATTCTTGAGACGCCTTCAAAATTATCATACCTTCCAGTTTCATTGACACTTCATCAGACAAAAAGACCGGAGCTTTGAAACAGCTGGATTGTCATAACAAATGCTTATCTCCAAATATGAATTCTACAATCACAGAATATGGACAGTGTTTTGTTGAGCTCATGACTTCAGCAAAATGTGGAAGTTTTGCTGTCCGATCATAAATTACACTTTAGACTGTAGCATTAAGCTAGGGGTGCCGGCGGGCCCTCCTCAATGGAGACAGTTACATTAGCTTGGGTCGTATATGACACCTTTACAATTGCTATATGGTTGATCGGACCACCACCAATTTCCGCTAAGGATCTTTTTCCTTGATTGCCTGCCCCTGATTGATGCAATACCTACCTCTCTATTGACGTCGTCTGCAATAAGTGGATGCTAATGCTATGGTAAGCTATGCAGGTGGTCAATATTTGAGAGTTAGGGAATTGTTAAGTCTGTCAGGAAGAAGCATACATAGGAGGAGATGGTAGGCTAAAAAATGCAATAAACCTTCATTGATTCAGCGAGAAAATATGATCTCGAAGGAAAAGGCATTTTCATTGCAAGTAATATCCGCACTACATCACACTCCGAGCAAGATAATATGAGATGAGTTGCAAAACAAATCCGGGAAAGACGGATAGCAAAATGCTGCAATTTCCCAGAGTCACATGAATAACACTTCTCGTCACGGTATGAGGCAGGCACACTGTCTCTGTCCAGGATAAACCAACCTCTGAACTGGTCATTAGTTGCTTCACTTCTTTTAAAGCGAAGTCATTTAATCAGGTAATTTGCATTAGGCGAGTCATTAAAAAGCAAATTGATTGGAAAGTCAGCCTGTTCTCAGCTGGGAGAGCAATTAGTCACTATTTGTCACCGTTTTGTCTTGTTAAGTCCATTAAAATTGCTGGATTATCGGTCACGAGACCTGGTTATCTTGGCGTTATTGCCATTTGCTGATGTCAAAAGTTGTTACCCCGCCCAACTGCAGCTGCTCTATCGATCTCTCATGACACTCTTACTTACTAGAAAGAACCAGCCATGATCAGAGTTCAGTACTGCACTTCTCCTGGTATATATGACACAGACACAGTTATGCTAATGGTCATTGGTCACATGATATCACCAGTGGTTGCGCACCCCACTCAACATTCCCATACTCAATATGGCGTACCTATCATAGCTAGCACCAAGCCCCAAAGATAGATGTGGAAGTAGTAAGGTGGAGTCAATAATTTGTATCTTAGCTGGCGTCACTAAATGACGTTCAGTGATTCAAATTTTCCTCAGACTCCCTGTCATATTATGTTTGTCACAGAAAAATAGTGGGAATAATTAGTCAGTTCCACTAGATGATGAAAAGTGAGCTGCAAATTGTTATTTGTTATCGCCTAATAAAGAATCGATACCTAATATATAGATAGCGGGCAGGTATCGTCTTGATTATAATAGCCCATCTCAAATTATGAAAGGTACAAAATGACAAGTAGCGATGCAAGAATCCATAATGAGGCGGCAAAGCAGGCCCCTTAAATAAAGGTTTTGTAATTGAACTAAGAACCTTGGGAATAGCTTTGCTATCATGTGGCACAGTTTCCCCTTAAAAACTCACGGTGTGTGCATGGGAGGGAAAGAAAGGCAATGTTAATCTAATGGCAGGATTCAATTGTTCCTTAGCATGGCACACACGCGATGCCGATTAAAGGGATGGCCAGGTACAACTGCCTTACGACTCTATATATACTTTGTAGGAGAAAAACCTCCAACAAGGGGAAGAAGTGGCTAAGGACGGGCGTTGGTTGGAGTGTTTTATAGAGTTTGAAGGTGTAATTACATATTGCTCCGAAAATTAAGAAGAAATTCGAGGAAAACTCTACGGTTTTCTAGTGTGAATTCTTAACCTTTTTCATTGTTGAAGAGGTCAAGGTGCTATATAAAGAATCGTGCAAGGCTCGAGCATAATAACAAGAGCGTAATCTAGCCGATTCCGACTTTTGCTTCAAGAGATTCTTCATGAAAAAGAAAAGATGACATGTCAAAGGCTAAAGGTACGTGCCTCAGTGCATATAATATTCAATGCTGATGCCACGGATCATTCTAGTATCCAACCATGTTGGGTGATGATGAAGCTTGCAGGTTTCTCAGGCCTTGCCTAAATGATTTGTTGGAACTTGACTTAAGGATTCACAATCGGTTGGGCGATAAAGCTGCATTCAACATTGGGTGAATTAGCAAAATTCATGTTGAATGTAAGTTACCACATTATAGCGGAAGTAGCATTGAGAATTCTAAATGTGCAGTGTAGGAGAATCCGAAAGCTTAGTAAAATAGTAACTGCGGTTCAGACGCAGGATGGGGCTTTTTATATAACTTAGCTTATCTCCGAAACCATGATTTCAATTTGGAACTAAGTGCAATTATCCCCCAATTACCTTCACAATCATGTAGGTAAGTACTTTTATCGGGCTAATGTCTTCCCTGCTCGCCCTTGTTTGGAAGATCTGTTGCTGCCAAGATTTAAAAGTAAGGCGAAGTGCCCTATAAGTTCACTTTGCCAGGTGCTATTTTAGTATTTTGGACGCCGGGGTTGATATGTAAATGGTCGGATGATCAGATCTCGTGGATAAATTGTAATTTTTTGGTTCTGGGTTCATTGGAATGATCAGCACTTAAATATAATTGAGACTCTATTGTTTCCATTTTTTGTGCAATTGAGCAATAAATGAAGGACTATGATATTCATGAACAGTCAACCCAGTGAATATAGATATTAACTTCAAAAGCACCACATAGTACATACTCTTATTAAAATCCGACTTCATTTATTCTCCTGACTTCTTATTCTTCTTCTTATCCTTTTTCTTATCCTTTTTCTTATCCTTTTTCTTATCCTTTTTCTTATCCTTTTTCTTATCCTTCTTCTTTCTCTCTTTATCCTCCTTATTTTCAGAGGAATCATCTGCTTCTCCATTTGAGGAATTGTCCTCTGATTCATCTCCCTCTTCAGTCACCTCTTCATCTTCTTCACTAGGCTCTTCATCCCCACCTTCATTATCTAGATCACTGTCGGTTTCTTCTAGCTCACTTTTAGAGGGTGTCACAGCTGAAACCCACATTTCATCATTAGTCATATAATTCGGCATAATTTCGACAGTTCGAATGATGCTATAGCTGGCTATGTTGAGCAAGAACCGAATAGTGGAGTACTTATATTACCTCCTTCAACTTGTGGAAGGACATTATCAGCATATTCCCCTAAAAAGTTGCCTGGCGGAGAATACTTGGCCACCACAACAGTCAGCTTATTTCCGAACCTGTGTATTATCAGGCATTGTAATATATTGAATATTGATATCTGCAATATGACACAGATAGTGTTTGTTAGTGATCAACCCAGTTCCCCGTAACATGATGGTTGATGGTGGACATTATTAGGCGTCTGCAAACTTACATAGCATTTTCCGGGCTGGGGACTTGAGCAATTCCTACACCAACCTTAGTTGTGCCCTTCCAAACGACCTAGATTTTTCCAATGTAGCTATGGTTGATAATGCCATTTTGTAGGTATGGTTGATTACGCCATTGAAATACCAATAATTATACCCTCCGCAGATTCTAACTTCACCTGTGTGAAATGACCAGTGACTCCTCCTTTTGAAGCACTGGTCGTGAAGTCCCAGGCAGAAATTTCATTGTACCTGTAGTAAATAGAAGTCTAGTGATTACAGCATCAATCTCTTGCATTGTTATCCAAATGTTGATAACTGTTAAAGGATGTATAAAGGTTGTATAAAGGTTGTCTATGTATTATATGGTCTGCCATCTCAATGCTTTTTTACCAATTAAGTACTGCGTTAGCACAGGTCACAACTGCACTATTATCCTCCATGAAGATATTCTCCCCGTTATCATCACTGTCATGTTCGAATGTATTTGTCTCTGCCAGGTGATCTGCCCAGGCTTGTGCTGCACTGGCCAGGTCCTTGTCCCAAACTAGCGCTGCGGTGTCGTGGATAGCGCGCAGCTTGTTGTGTGCGCCCAGGCAAATAGCTGTCTCTGTGGAGGATTGGTCAGTGATTGAGGTTCCGTTATAAGGGGGCAAATCTAACTTGTTATTATGGTTCTGATGAACTTTTGGTTTCTTCCATCTGGCAATTCACCTTCGGCTGACAAAGTTGAGACACTTGTGAAGCACCCCAGAATGCAAAGTGCTACAAGTACCATGAACGTCATTTCGTTGACTAGGTAGAGAATCAATTCAAGAAAATCTTAAGTTAGGCTAAATTCGAAGTCGAAATCTATGACGCTTCCTATAACAAAAAACCTCAGTCATACTTTATAGATAAATTGTGCCCCATGTAAAACGAAGGGTGTCATTGAAAATTCATCAAAAGAGCTTTACCTCAGACCCTTTGAGGATAACTTGTCTAGCTGCACTGACTTTTATATCATCTTTTTATTGTCATCGTTTGACAAGGGAAAGGTATCCATTCATTCAATACATTTGTACGCCCTTTTTGTTCTTGACGCCCACCTTACCACCAATATTATGAGCCTATTGTGAGTTTGGACTCATAACTGTGTTTACAAAAGATGAAGCCCTCACAACAGTCTGGGTTATGAATATTATGCTTAGAATTCTGCAGGAGGAATTTCTAGGAATGAATAACAAAGCAGAAACTTCCATTTTGTGTGGAATTTTTGAGCCATTGTTAGCAAATAAGATCAACACACGTTTCTTTCTTGCCAACGCTAAAGAATTCGAAGTTTATTAATCTTCACACACAACAAATACATCATAAATAAGTCTATTGTTTCTATAATCAACAAATAAGGTGTTTCTCAATGAGTATTCTAGTTTCCAGCAGTTTCAGTGTTTTCATTTATATAGGTGAAGAGCATGAATAACTGTTTTTGGCATCAAATTTATTCAAAGACATACTTGTGTATGACTCAACTGTGACTACGCAAATTAAAAAATCGCATGAGTTCCTTGAACCCACTTTGAACTTGTGGGTTGATACTAGCAAGCAGTACAGGATTACAAGCACTCTTTCCAACGAAGAGCCAATGAGCTAGGAGTGATATTTTGAGAGGGATGTTAATTGGATGATTGGACACCCAGTGAATAAGTCCGGTTATAAAGAGCGGCATTGTGAAGAACATGTAGCATCCCACAATAATAAAAACTGAAATAGTGACCTTGCGCTGCACCGCGCTGTTCCGGGATTGCCGGACCTTGCTGCTAGTGCGGTTGGTTTGTCGACTCGTGGAATCGACACTCTGATTCTCTGCCTGGGTTGAGCTACACGGTTCCCGACAACAAGCTTTATTCCTAGCCCTGGCTGAGTTCTCACATCCTCGGGACATCTGACTGGACCGATCAGAGGAGGGGAGACATGAGGTCATCATGGTAGTGTGATGATGGTGCATTCTTGTTGCTTCGGGTTGGTCCTGTGGATATTTTGAATCGCATTAGGAAGAATCATGCTGGCATAGGTCATAGGTAATGTATGTTCATTGTTTTTGGAGAATAAAGTGTCAGTCTCAAATTAGATTGGTTGATAAGAATCGTTTCATACTTGTTCAGCTTTCATGCTGCTTATCTGTACTGTAGAGGTCGATTCTGAGAAAAAGTTCTGATTCAGCAACAGCTTTATCGAGCAATTTGACATGGTAACATTATCCATTTCAAATCTAATTTCCCAGATAGCAATTTACCATTATTTTCTGAAAGTTGTTTTGGATAGAGATTGGTGAAATTAGCAGTGTTCTCACTGAAGTGCACTGTGCTGCTGAAATATAATTATTTATACCCTTCCTGCTTCCACACGTCATTCACCACATCTATAATACACAATATTGAATGCATGGTGACACCAAAAATCAATTTGATCTTGAAAGGCATCACTCAAATCTTATAATTTATTTCGTATTTTCAAAGTACGAACGCTGGACATGTTGAACTGATTGTGGGAAATGCAGTCCTCTGTTTCTTCATCATAGAGTTCAGCTTCTTCCTGGTGAGAAAAGTATTTTCAAAGCCCCAGATTGATGGTTTGATGTCAGGATATCTGGATATGGTCCAGTACAATGCTTGCCCGGTTTGATGAATTGAAAGAATGATTTGAAAGAATTATCTTGGATTATCAATAGAACAGGAACCTCACCGTGTGATGATAAGGAGCTTGAAGTAGAAATAGGTACAGAGAAACATAGGGACCGGGATTGCCAGCATAAAGAACGTTATGAAGTAGTACCTGAATAATTGGAGTACAATTGATTGATGGGTGATCGAAAATAGTTGATGATTTTTGGAAGCTCTACATGAATCAATTGTTAATATCGTGGAATTTGGTAGCCAATGATCAAACCAGAATGAGATAGGACCTATTCGAACCTATGAAATGCGTCATTTGACCCTTCAAAGCCACAGTTGAATGAGTACTGAGAGTAGACGTACTTGTCCCACCCTAATAGTGGGCAAGCTGCCAAAAGACTTGAATGGAACCAACTGAAAAAGAGCATCAGAAGGATCCTCTTGTGGGACATCACCTGAATGTAAAGGGGTGTTTTCGGCGTTATATGTACCTATTATGTCCTGCCACTGGTGTGTTGAAATTATGACAAAACCGCCGGTGTCATTGAAAGAAAAACATACCATTGAGACGAAATAAGCCACCAACTATTACTACACACAGCATTGAGAAAACGATAAGACAGCAATAGCACAACTATAAGACAACAATCATAGATTGTACTCCAATTAATGCTGTACCTTATCGTAGGAGAAGGGGTGGGTGACGAAGTAGTATCGGTCCACGGACGACATTGCCATGGTCCACAGTGAGGAAACGAGTGCTGCATTGTCAAGGAAACCTGACATCTGCCCAGGATGGAAACATGTCAAGGTGAGTTGATATTTTGTTCAAATATGGAACTTTTCATGATTTGAGCATGAACACTGTACAGTGTACAGTGTATGCTTAATTCATGATAACTGAAATATTATGTGTAATATGCTCGCGAAAAATTAGGGGGCATGTTTCAAGGATGATCAGTTCCAAACCTCGCATACGCTCTGGCCAAATATCCACTTGTTTTGTAGAACGGATACCGATGTAATAGGCATCGTCATGACACCTGCAGAAAGTCATAATCTGTTATTGTATACTCGTGATTGGAGGCCCTTCATCAACTCTATCAATCCACCTTAAGATTATATCTATCCATGACTTTCTATAGGAGTTTGTACATATTCGAATCAAATGTGTGTAACCCGCTATAGATCAATACAAGATGGATAGAGTTATGGTAGCGAAATTATGAGTAGGTATGATCATTGACAGTTATGAGTAAGTAAGAATAGAGCGCACCCTTCATTTGCATTTAATTGTTATGGTTGGGGAACCGAGAAGCACAATATCTGTCCATATCTTTGACAGATAAATCTTTTGTCTATCTGTCATATTATTGGCGCTTAGGCTTAATGATTTGGTTGATACGACACACCTTCTGTCTAGTCTAAACTGTACAATGATGATTTTACCTCACCAAAAAGAAGTGTTAACAGCAGCGTTAGAGTAGAATTCCTGTCAGCTATGATAGATGTGTTGTCATGGCAAATGCAGACTCGTGCTTACCCACTATAAAGTCTGCAATGAGTAGATTGTTGATGAAGATGTTGTTTCTACTCTTGATTTTCCATCCATGGATAGTTACACTGGATATAACCAACACTGATCCTGTAAGGGTGTTTATCATGTGTCTAGTAGTATCTAGCTTCTTATCAATGGTTTTTATAGCATGATCATGGTTATGATTTGTGGATTGGAATTTTCCTGCGATTGACTTACCGCGAGTGTTGGGAGTCAAAGATCCTCACACTATAAAATATAAAAGGGGTAAATTGGAAACCTACCTAGGATGGTGACCACTGAAAACATGATCATCACAGCCCCAAGAAGTTGCCTATCAAACAGTGATAACACATTAGCATCTTCGGCCATTTCTGTGGGTAGATGAAAATTAGAATATCATGAACTAAACAAACAGCTAAATGTAAAAAATATATTTTCATAAAAGAGTGAACTCAAAAAATATTCAAAATATGAAACATCACGATGTCTCAATGTCTGGTGAAGCTGGAAATGAGGGCCTGAGCACCCTGTGCTTGGCTAACATAATAGATAGCAACTAATGCTGGAACATAAATTAAGAGTTTATTATAAAGCAGATGATTGAACAGCGCCATAGATAATCATAAAGAGAACTTCTGCACGGATGAATAATATCGGATGATTTATAATGTTGCAACTATCAAATATGAGACATGAGTTAACCATCTTAAATAGGAACTATATTAATACAATTCTCAACCATATATGAACCGTTTAACTGCGGCAAAGCAAATTTCTACCTACTTGTGGCTGGTGTAAATTTTGGCGCACAACTTGCTCGAGGCGCTCGATCATGTTAAGCTGCCGATTGTATCGAGAGGTTGATATTTCAACGGACACATTATAATAGCGATCACCTGCATGTAGGAACGCGGAGACTGATGATAATCAAAAAACAGGGCATCGCAAGACTGAAATATTTAGCTTACGCAAACAGACTTCGACGCGTTGCACTCTCCCGTCAACGAATCATCTAGCTAGAAAAGAGTCACGTGTTTAATACTGTGATTGAAGGGGGAGTGGGATTGGAGCGAGCGTATAGTTCTCCGAGCTGTACTACTCACATTTATGAAGGAGTCTCCCGACCGAGTCACCATTTTCTCATTATAATATTAACTTTTTCCTTTACATCTGTATCAATATATGGTGAGAATGCGTCTTGGTAAAGATGAATGAGCACTCACGTTTCATATACCACAAAGTTTGAGGAGCCACTTCATTGCTCCTTCATCAAATACGACAACGAGTCACGTGCTTACCTTTATCATATCATGCTTATCTTTAATATCAGCTCACAGCTCTGAGTTGAAACTAATTGAACTGTGGAAGACCGCAATCAGAAGGTATAGCGGATGTTCAAGGAGTACGCGTTAGGGTTTGAGTTAGCTGATTCATAAGATTTAGCTAAAGATCAGGGCAAGCCGTATCAGTATGAATTTGGATGAGGGCAGTTGGAGGGGGCGAGGTAGGGAGGAAGAAATAGGAGAGGACAGTTGACCACTGATACAATGCAGGAGCTGGTGCTCATGGATCAAATTCCTAGATCAGTATAGTACCAGGTTCTCTAGTTCACGCGTACCTCTGAGACTGTCTTGCTCAAATATTTGAGCCCTTAAAAACATGCCTCAAATTGAATTATGAATTCTTATAGGACCCGATTGGGAAGCCATGTTTTGTAATCAATGTAACACTAAGTAATTGTGTTCATGATACATGACCATGAAATTGGTAATTATAACAGTAGTATCAAATTTTGGGTAAATCATCTTCTTCTGCTAGCTTTGTTTCTCGTCGGTCTTTGAAATGTTTTATAATAAAACACAATTTACTATTACCCATTTACTATTACCTATTGTAATTTCAACTAATCGACCACAAAGCCAGCAAAGGAATTTCTACAGATTCGTACCTATTCAGAAAAAGCCGGAAAACTGCCTCACCATCATTTGTATCATCCTGAAAAAAGTATTTGACCGATTTTGGTGCGTCCCACAGATGCATATATCTTGACCAAGTTACCCAATGCCCATATTATCATTTAACGACCTAAAAGATTGTGTTGGTGCTAAGAATAATTTTCTGACAACAACATACATAGAGCAATGAGACAAAATCCTTCGCATGATCTACTACATGAAAATTCCGGAGGATATAATTATATCCCCGGCTGAATGAATATCCATTATTCTAAGTTAAACGGCCTAGATTTGTTCATGTGGGATATATAGCTGTATAAACCGGGGTATTTAAGCAGGTAACCGTTTAATTATAACATTTAAAATTGTTTCATTACTGCAGGAGCAATTTGGCTAGGTATTTAGCTGGTATTTTGTGTGGGTCAGGGTCACCAGTCAGAGAACTCCTTTTGGAAGCGAGATAGGGCCAAAATTCGACCGGGAATCGATTCAGCGTCCAAAATTACATGGGAATACATGGTATTTACATGGAAGTAGAACAAAAAATTTTCTCCGATTTTCTGATCTGAGTATTGGTAAAATTGAAGTGATTGATCCCACACTTTTGTACTCCGTTTTTAAGGGTCTCTAATGGAGTCTTTACCGGCACTTATGACACCAATTTTTCATCAAATCATCTCTCCTACTATCACACTATAAATATCAACCCCCGTCACGGTCATGAAGAGTTCATACTCGCTGTGAAACCACGCCCAAATCATGATTTCAAATCCCTGGGAAACATTACCTGCAAAAACACGAAATTCAATGGGACGCACCAAAATCGTTAGATTTTTTTTCTGGGACGATGACTGATAATAAGTGTTTCTAACCTACTTTTTGACGTAGAATCCGAATCTCGAGCAATTTTTGAGCTAGCTCTTCGGGAAAGTTGGATAAATTCCAATTTCTTCTTAGAGTTAGACTTTAGGTTCGAAGTCACATGGCACACAGCTCATCAGGGAAGCAAGATAGGGCAAAAATTCGACCGGGAATCGATTCAGCGTCCAAAATTACATGGGAATACATGGTATTCACATGGAAGTAGAACAAAAAATTTTCTCCGATTTTCTGATCTGAATTCACTAATGTGAGCAGATGGGAACCCTTCATGTTCCATGTACCTCTCAAACCACGTAGGGGGGGGGGCTTGGTCACTTTACGGTTCATATATTATGTACAGCATATGGGTACATAATATATTTCATAGTAATCACATTAATTTCACAGTAATACACTGTGAAATCAAGTGGAACAGTACTACCGCCAATATAAATTTGCACAGATAGGATTACTAAATGGGACGGCATTGTAGTTATGAAAAATTTGTCAAACCTTTTTCAGAACCTTATACTTCATGAATTTTCCTTGTCGGAAATTGATTTTCTCTTTTCAATACCCACTTTTCATCAACTTCTTGTTGAAAGAACCGTAGCGTGATCGGACTAGAACTCTTATTTTTCATATTTGTGCTAGGCATATCGCTCAGACGGTTTGCCCTCTGCCTAGCCCGGTTCTGGCAATCTTCAACAACATCAGTATATTATCATGTTTAGCACAAAATATTTAGGATTTGTTTGAGGAAAATTAAGGAATGTTATCTACTTACCTACTCGGCCTGTCCACACACACACACACACACACACATATTCCTGAAGTAGGAAATTAAGAATAATTTCCGGTGGTTTGAATGACTCATCTCAAAACGATTTAGTGTTTTGTGATAAGCCTGATCGAGTCCCTTTCATGTTTGAGGTTGACTCAGCTGATGTATCTGACAGCTGTTTGTGGTGAATTGATTTTTCTAATTTGTTCCGTTGATATTTTGCCGATTTTCACCTTCACGTTTCCTTTTTGAGCTTTTTAACAAGCACATTATTATAGCATGGTTCAATTCGCACTCTTCTGGTCTTCCCGAAAGAGGTGTAGGTAACATATCATGGGAGTGCTAATATATTTGTAAATTATCAAATTATCGTACTATCGTAGGTATCTGATAAGGGCATTAGATGCCATTTGATGGTCAAAGATCTGAAAGATCAAAACCCCACCCCTTAACCTATTAATAAGCGATGTTTCCTACATATCATCAGATGTTTTATTAAGTCTAGGTATATTACTGTCATGATCTCGAACAATGTCAAGTAATCATTATTTAGGTATTTTCATATGATACCATGATCAAATTTTCAGTATATTATAAATGATGTGTATACTGTAGGTTTATGAATCCGCATAAATCATATAATATTCACCGCAAGTCGTTATCCCAACTTATAGTTTTCAAGCTCACTTTGTCAAACTGCTGAATTACTGACTTAATTTACCTACTATCATGACCTATAAGCTACTATAGAGAATTAACCCTATTGACCTTTCTCATGGGATCGGTCAGATTGTCGATTGGATAATTACCACCTTTGATGGAAAATTCTTTTCGTTTCCATTCAGCTATGGCTGAATCATGCTGCAGCTATATTGTGGCTCTTGTTGGCACTCTAGCCATCTGCCATGTCCAATAGGTCTCATCTACCTATAGTAAGGTCCTAGTCGGCCCTCTCGTCAGTCTTGACGTGATACCTCGGCACGGAATGTGATACAGATCATTGTGTGGGAGGATCATTGCGTAGCTATATCGGCTCCCTTTTATCTTTTTATCTCAACACCAGGTGATGCTACACCAGCATTACACGGGGTATAATACCTCTCTTTTTTCTCTCATGGATTTAAACTTATCATCTTATGTTCGTTTGTCTTGTAATCAGTTTACCCAATTTATCGGTCCGCTAAACAAATACCTGTTTGTTCTATAGTGGACAAACGCAGCTACCACATTGTTATCAAGGTATATCAATAACCATTTCGAGCCAGTGAGCAATGCACTGTGTTGTCTTTGATAACCGTATGTGGCCCCTGTATTTGCTCAGATATGCCTACTAGCGTAATATTGTCAATACTGTGTTCTTTGCAGGACCCTGCCATCATGGTTTTTGATCCTACAACCATAGTTTAACAAGACTGCTTCGAGAAGGTCATAGCTAATTTTGGATTCTTGCCCCGAGAAAACCCAATATGGGATAGTGTCCATGAACACTTCATCCAGACTGAATATAAAAGAATATAATTAGTTTGTATAGAATTTAGCAAATTCTATACAAGGTTAATGGGCATACCTACTCAGCTGGACCAGCACACACATGTAACCCAATAAAGTGAAATATTAGCCTAACAGGACGTGAATTGGAAAGGTACATAGTTAAGTTGCTGTAAGTACAATAGTGCCGTTTCATGATACTTTTTATAACTAGTGTCTAGCTTCTTGAAGCTAATTTTATCTAGTCAAGTTTTTTCATGCCGTTGTTACTGTTATTTCATCTCAAATCAACTCATATTGTTGAATTTCTCAAGCGAGTTAAATCCTTAATTTGTATTGAAAACCACACCTCAGATTGGCTTCCATGATGTCCAATTTTCAACTCACTTATTTCATCACTTCAAAGTGTCGGACCAACAATGTAAGTGAAGCAAAAATTATGGAGAATAATTAGAGCATTCAGGTGGCCGTCAATCCTTCAAAATCGAGATGAAGGGCTTAACAGGTTCCTACATCATGAGAATTTCGTTTCTTTTTCTTCCTTCACTTGTTTGGCGTGGTTTACCTACCTCATATTATGTGAGCTTGATAGGTAGGTAAGTAACATGTTGGTAGGTAAAACCTTAACCACACAAATGCCTTTTGAATCGGCTTGAATCTGGAGTTTTTCACCATCTTTTTTGAAAACCCAGGTTAATGCTGGTTTTTCTCTTTTCCAAAATGTATCTTGATACGAATCATGATTCACGTACTTTCTCAGTGTGGCATGCACTGGTTAATTGATCTCATAATTGCTTCACGATCAGTATCTAGTACTTTGAACTGAGTTGAACTTAAGCCAGATCCTTTGTGGTGCTGACCTCGAGCTCTGAACTCAGTTTCGTACTTTTTAACGTCTTTACCCATCAGAATATGTAGTTCTAAAGCGGCACTTTGAAGTTTAAGTTTGTCCTGAGACTGAACAATGGTATTTTTGGTACTTCATATAGGTAGGTATAGGTATAAATTACCTAATGATTTATTATGCATAGTGTATTGATAATCCTGCTCGTCTCAATATGGTCATAATATGATGACTATGATATTGACCACGCCCTTTTCTACTCACAAATGAGGTATCTGAATCAATAATGCCCGCGATTTCGCCGAAGTCTGACATTGTCACCAATATGTTTGGTCGCACTCACCTGGCATACAAGCTGCAGTCACTAAGAGCAATATAGAAGCAGTTCAAAGCAAAATGCAAAGCAAGCACTTTAACTATCACTGTCGAATGAAAGTAGGATTATTGTTGCGACAGTTTAAATGCCAAGAGTATATTATTAACTTATTAAGGTAGTGAAACCAACGTGACTACAGAGACATCAGGAACATAATATATATGTTCGGACAGATGACACTAAATACTTCCCTCATATATAGCTACCCCCGTTGACCTTGAGCGAGTACGATATGGGGCTGAGGCCCTGCAAGAGTAGCTGCGAAATATATATATACATCCACGATACGGTTTATATTTGAAATAGGTAGCGCCTTGCACAATGCCACAATATGGCATGTCAACTAGCTGCAGCTTAAGTCCAAACCTTGATAAGATCGAAGTGGTTCCTCACAAATCTTATTGCTGATAACATCAGCAATAAGATCACTATCAGCGGTTTGATATATCCAAATTGTTGCTTTGATGGAAGTGAATGCATGGGTATGTCATAGATATGATATCGATTATCGGTGGCAATCAAATTCGCTGCAAGTTTGCCCACACCAGATATCATAATCATGAAGGCTTATCTACATGTGGTTCAAAATGATATAGCTCCCGAACACCGTCATTTGAATATTATATATGCACTTGAGTGCCACGAAGTGCGATATAGCTCACCAAGCTTGACTCATAACAAAACTGCCATAGTACTATAATAATATGATAGTGCTGCACTTGACACATTATCAGAATAATATGATCTTTTAATAAGTGTGATATTTGCCAAGTGTGATATTTGCCAAAAGTGGTATTTGCAGCAACTAATCAGTCCTAAAGGTACTCGCAATATCGATCGTCTATGAATCTGACAAGAGCTTGTTATGTATCATCTATAGAGTATGATCATATGTCATAGAATCTTTCCCAATCCTCAAACACACACACACACACACACACACACACACACACACACAC
>CAMPET010000105.1:78243-105378 GCA_946803715.1 Beroe ovata
TGAGCGCCTATTCGTCACACAGGCCTGTTCTGACGTAATGGTGTCAATGAATTCCTGCGTCACAGTTATGCAGTGGTGTCAGTAAGTTGTGACAAATGAGCACCTATTCGTCACACATGCCTGTTTTTACGTACTGGTGTCAATGAATTCTATCGCCCGATGTCGGCAGTGTGTCTATTCAAGTTTTCAAGTTTTTATTCGTCACACAAGTTTTCAAGTAAACTCAGCTACATTCCTACGTTGATGTCAGCAATGTGTCTTCAGCAAGTCTTCAAGTGAACATTCTACATGAACTCTCCCAGGTTTCAAAGTACGGGGATCACTCCCGTTGCACTGTTACGGTGGTGAGTGGAACAATACAGTGACACCGCGGTGTGTCCCAGATGTTGTGTGTCCTGTCTTGACACCACCAGCAACCGGTAAACTGACAACAAACAACACCGACTATGGGACAGAGGTACGTGCATTATGCGTCCAAAATGGTCCACTAGGGTGGATCCTTTGTCATTAAGTGACTATGATGAAGGAGCATTTTAGTGTCACCTAAATCTTGTCAAAAATCTCGCTTGTTTAAGATGCATCTTGGAGAAATGGCTGTTTTGCCAGTACGCTCGATTTGAAAACCACAGGTGTCATGATATCTCCCATTTTCAGGTGTCAGTGGAGTGTCTGCCAGGCCACGTGCTGAGTGACTTGACACCGTCAACCATCACCTGCACTGGCACTGGCCAGTGGAGCGGCACACTTCCCACTTGTATTCTGCCTGAGTGTCCTGATATATCACAAAATGAGGGTGTCACCATGTGAGTGTTTTGCACATGTTTCCTCTAAGCCTCTACGAGTCAGTCAATTAATACGAGTTGTAATACTAATTGCGTTGTACCAACTTAGGCCGATACGCATTTCGTCAACCTCGATGAATGAACATATTGATTTTTATTGGAATTACCACTCTATAGAAGTAACTAGTAACCCTACCTAATGAAGACTGTCGCCTCCCTTTAGCACCGGAACGGGTGTCGGTGACACCGCCACCATCACCTGTGACACCTGTGAGAAGAGGAAGGGAGAGCGGCAGAGTGTGTGTCGGAGTGACGGAACGTGGGAACCCCCGCTGGGGGTGTGCCAACCAGTGGTGTGCACTACCAAGGTACGTGTGGGGTACGGCTGTGTCAGAGCACAGAGAACTGCAATGTCAGAATCTATGCCTGGACTCGGGAAACTCTAGCCATGTAGCCCATCGCCCTTTTTCCCACCTCTCATGACACCCTGACTCCCTCGCTCCCAGATAAACAGACGGATGTACGAATCGGTACAAGGATCTATCCCAACCAAGTGTGGGAAAAGTGTGATATTTCTCTGTAAACCTGGCTATACCACGATAGGCAGGCACGTCACATCAATTTCATCTCACAAAATTCCTGCGTTTCTCGATTGTTCCTGCGAGTTTCTTCATTGTTCTTGATTGTGATGAATTGCAGTCAGATCACACCCCCAATTGACCCAATATAACAACTGCCATCTTAGGACGACGATAACATGTTATGATACGGGACAATACGATTTCCATGTCCCGTTCTGTATGGAGAGTGATTTGTTCAGAGTGAGACGACAGAGAAGAAAAGATGCAGTTAGGAAACAGATCGAAATGGTGGATGATTTGCGGTGAAATTCGAACTTTTCACGCTTCAAATTCAATCATTCCCTGCCTCTAAACCCAGATATAGAATCTTTGCTGAGATCGTCATGAGAGAGAGATAGGACACGAGGAAAGTGTCAAAATGATGCCATATTTCTGCTAAGGAAGATCAAAATCGCGTATCATCAGAAACAGCTGCGTTATTCAAAGCTGGAATCTTAAGTATGCAAGCTCTCAGATGGAAGGAAATGCTATTTATAACTCTTACTCGTTTTATAATATTTACAGTTTTAAGATGATTTTATTTGTTATAATTGATTTAGACCGTTAATTTGATATAAAAATGAAACCGTTATGGAGTACGGACCAGCTTATCTAAGTTTATTTCACTCACTCTCACTCTATTCGACTTACATTTATTGTTTGAATCAATCCCATGATACCACTGTTTACTAGAAATATATGCCGGCCCACCTATTCCAATTTGATATGAACCGGAAATTATCAATTTATCAAAACTTATAGTATAAGAAGCTATTTCACTGGCAAATGTTTCAATTTCGTTAAACTTCGCGTTATGTTATACACTCAGTTTTTTCTATAAGAAACTCTCTATAAGAAACTGAGCCTAGGATTTCTGAAAATTTAAGAAACTTAGCCTAGGATCCTGGTAAAATTAAGAAACTCCGTTGATTTACAATTAAGAAACTAAGAAACTTTGAGCCTAAAATTCTCAAATTTGTATGCAGAATCCTAGTACAACGATAACTCTATCAACAGAAAACGTCTGGCTCCTGGGGGCTGCGCCCCCAGACCCCCGCCCCTTCACTTTTATCCGTATACCACACATCTGCCACTTCTGATCGGCATTTTGAGAACACCGATGGTATAGACTACTAAATTTAGTACAACTATGTTGGCTCAAGTAAGTTTCGAAAATTCCTATAGGATAAAGAAATAAGAAACTGTTAAGAAACTTGTAGGCTCAAAATCGCGGAAAAATAAGAAACCTCTAGCCTAGGATTTTGATAAGTTTCTTATAAAAAAAACTGAGTGTAGGTACTTGAACTTGAAGCATAAAATATTACCATTTATAATCATGCCTCTTACAACGGTTGCCTGATGTCCTGTGGCTCATTTAACAATGCAATGTGATTGTGATAAACATGTGAAAGAATACTTTGTATAATTATTTTATTAGTTTCTTATGGTATTTGTGAACAACCTATGAATATGATAATATTACCGCTGTTTGCTTGGAGATGGAATGACATTTAAATTACTCTGACTCAAGAACTTGAGGGTTTCGCGCGCGCCGTTACTGGGTGATGCTATATAATAGTCCCTCTGACCGCTGACGCTTGTAGTTGTCGATCGATAATAGTAATACTGATAGACGAGACCCTGTCGAGAATTTCGTTTTGCGCGCCGCGCGCGGCTCAAACTTGCTGAAGCTGACGCAAGCCGCTTTGTGGCTTGCATCAGACTTGCCGGATGTTATCCATTATCTGTCCACTGTCTACTGCGCGCGCGCCTTCATCGTAGGCCGAAACCGTTTCGGCATTCGATGAAGGCGCGCGCAGTAAACAGATAACGTCCGGCAACATCAGACAACTCTGAAATCTCGACAGGGTCTATCATTGATCGACAAAAATCTGACAAGCCCGGCCTAATAAATGGAATATTATATCTAGCGCGCGCCGCGCAATCTCACAAAGAGCGCGCACTGATCTGGTCAAATATCGCCGCGCGTTACGTAATCGACAAATTCTAGTGCGACAGGGCGAATTGAATTTGAACAAAGGAAAAAACGAGGATCTTGTCTATCGTACCAAAGCAATTTCTCTCAAAGCAATTTCTCTCAAAGCAATAGATATGGCAAATCATAAGACAATTGTGGTCACATCGTCTTTACCATTCTGAAAGTTCTGTCCATATGCATGAAGAGCGGTATAGGAAGGGCCACAAATACTTCGAACCACATGACAGTGTTTCTCGATTTTCATTAGTTGTATCTTTGTCCTCAGAGGTCAATAGCTGTTACGTGATAGAAATTATGTGCGACCCTTCCCCGAATATGCTTTTACCGCATCAAATTTTTTACTTATTCATGAAACAGCTTTGAGTGTATTATCGAGGTCCTAATAAGATAATGTTTGCCTTTCAGCCTTTATCCTATTAGGCTTTAGTCGCGGTTTCTCTTTCACTTTCTTAGTATAAGCCCCTGGGCACTGTTTACATAGGAATGTTTACTTAACCGCCACGTAGCACCTGGAATATAAGAGTGTGACTTTGACTTTGTGGACACACTTTTTCCCCTCCTCAATGAAGTTAACAGACTCCTACTCAAATTCACCCATTCCTGGCACCTGACTTACAACAAGTGGTGGCCTCGGTACTTACTTACAACAGTAATGAGAAGCCAACCTTTGGCTATTGTCCGACAGAGAATGTCCCTCAATGTCCCTCAATGGCAGTCAAATTATAAATGGTTATAACAACAGTGGGAACTGCAAGTATTACGGATTATTTATAATGTCAATGTAGGTAAAATAAGGGATCGAAATGCTTTGCGGATTCCAGGTCACATGGGGGCTACTTGAGCTTGATATGTATTTCATGTTGACGCTGTTCTCTAATGCTACCATTAAGAAGCGTTTCGTCTCATCCAGCAGTAAGCAACAATTTGCAGAGAAAAGATAGACCAAAACTTTTGTGAATAATTGTACTGCAAATTACATTCATTGGGTTATCGTTGGTGACTTTAAACCTCTCATTTCAGTCATCAATGTCCTGTACAGTTGTACTGATTCTACAACATGTGCCAGGTGTAAATGTCACGTCATTACACACTCCAAGCAAAATCATTTCCGACTACCGTGATGGATGACTATTTCATTGCCTGCGATAATATCGAATGTTTCGAGATTTCGAGTATGCCTAAACGCCCGTTAACACGATCAGAATGTGCCGCCAATGGTCGCCCCCACAGAGAACACATCAACTGAGGGTTTGCAGGAAAAACCTGGGAAAGACCTCAAGGAAACAGAGACCCTGATGGCGTTTCAAGCCTGAATCCTGTCATCTATTGCGAAGAAGGACATGATACTAGCGTTCAAAATCCGTCGGGTTTATTGACAAGAGATGAGAAAATAATACACTCAAAAAACTCGAAACAATCGACAAGTGATACGTTATCTATAATATTAATCGTATTCTGTTATAGGCATTATTTAATCAGTATGTAGGATGCGCGGAACAGAAATAGAAACTGTAAGAGAGCAAGAAAAATCTATCATGTTATAATTCTGCACACAGAACCTAAAGCAAGAAGATAATAGAAGCAAGAAATATTTCATCTTTTTATCGAGTTCCCTTGCTTCAACCCCCATAAGAAAGTCAATTGAATTTCCTAGTTATTCAATAACGAATCATGTCTATCTCTAAACTTATCCGTTTAGTTAGCTCATCCACTGAAACCAATGTTATAGAGTTTCGTAGACCCAAGAGACGTGTAGCAGCAGGAGCCTAATATCATTAGGGGCATCCATGGCATTGGCTGAATTAGCTGCTTCAGAGATTTCGTCCGCTAATCGTACTGAGATTTATAAGAATGCAAGGTTACTTATTGAATGCAATAATATCAGATTAGAAAGTCACGAGTGTAACACGATACATATTCCACTTCAGAACGCGGTACATTTTAATAGTTACCAACGTAGGTAGGTATGTGCGATAAGATGAGAGAATTCAACAGAGTGGAAGATAATACGTTACGTCACAGATTATCCGTGAAGACACCCAATTAGGTGAAACAGGATGATGGGAGACACTATAATCATACAGGCGTTGATTAGACGATTTCTGTGTTTCTCAGTAATTTTTAAGCGAAGTACGCTGATAAAGATGAGACAACGCAGTTATTATCTGTAGAATGGAGAAACCAGGACATGAGACAATATTTACAAGTAACACATGAATGAGGGCCGAGCCAATGTTAGCTTATATCAGTAACCGTGAAGAGACCCAACTAGATAAAACAGGATTTAAAAACACTTAACAGGCGATAATAATACGATTTATGATTTCTGTGTTTCACACTCCTTTTCGGCGAAATAAACTGATAAAGATGAGGAAACGTTTCGAGAGACCAGGACAAGAAAACATACGAAGGACACTATTATTATATCTTGCGTAGGAATGTTTACTTTGTCCTCACAATTTAGCTTGGCTGAGAAAAGGTGGACCTATCCACAACAGAGAATCAATCCCAATGGGTGTTCTGTAACCCAGTTTCGCTCCATGATTTCACAGATTTTGAGCAGCAAGAAGGTGTAGGGTACCAAAGTGGGCTGTCACTTCCACTCTAATTAGTTGTAGTATCGTCTCTGTGGAAGTCACACTGAGAAGACTTTAGTAAGAAAGAGATATCAGCTGGAGAGAGTGCCTATCAGAGAGGATTCAGGGGAATACCCCCACTGTGGCGAACTATCGGTTCTCGCAAGCCTGAATCCTCTATTGCAAAAGATGAATTGGACTCAAACGGACAAAACAACCGTCGGGTTTGTTGGCAGGAAAGGAGAAAAATCCACCCAAAACCACCAACCAACCGACGTAACGTAATCTATCATACTGTATTCTACCAATGATTCTATAGTATATATGGGATATATTTCTTTGAAGGGCGAAACAGACACAATTATTAACGAATGGTGGAGAAACAATAAGAACTCACGTAGCTGATTGTAGACGAAACGCTAGGAACCGGAACATACATGACGTAACCAAGAGGAAAATCTTTTGCAGATACGCAGGGGAAGTTTGGAACTTAGAAATATTTCATTGAGTTGCCATTCTAGTACAGCCTCCTTCTGAGACTCAATTAAACTTCGCACTATAAATTGTGTCCGTGAGTCCTAGGATCCGAACAGGGCACACCGAAGCTCACACCTGCTACCACTTCCTCACATTGTAGGGAGCTTCATATGTGTGTGTGAAATTTATCCTGCAGGAGTCCAGGAAAACAGGTAGGTTATGTGAGAATCTAAGGTAATTTAATGTGAGGTAATTTAATAAAAGACTGTAAGGTAATCTAATGGAGGTAATTTCAGATTGGGAAGTCATGAGTGTAACACAGTACATAACTTGATTAACATATATTGCCCTTCAGAACGCGTTGTTACCAAGGTAGGTGATAACATGAGAGAAATCAACAGAATGGTTAATAATAACAGAAGGGTAGGTGATAAAGTGATGGAATGGGAGAAATCATTATAAGGGCAGATTAGGCAACGCAAAGGAAATTCGATCACGAATTTACCGTGAAGAATTAGAGAAAACAGGATTTAGAAAGGCAATACTCAGCCATAATAACAAGATTTCTGCGTCTAAAGGTCTACGGATTGAACTTGCTGCTCTGGAAATAATCCAGGGCGATTCAGAAAAATCTGCGATCATGTCAACTTCTCCCAGGATGGTCAGGGTAGGACGCTTTTTAACGCACACTGCATTCATTAATTTATTCGAAAAATCATTCTGTAATATAGGACATATTTGTATCATATCAGTTATTCCCATTTCAATGCCGCAGGGCCGACAACTAAAATATGAAGCAGAAAGATTTTTTAAATGAAGATCAGATAATGAAAAGGTATGAAATTTATCTGATTATTGAATAAATAAGGTATTTTATTTATTTTCTTGGCAGCTTCCTTTTAATTGGGAGAAGAATGTGAAAACGTTTCATCCCGAGATTGTATCCGATGGAAAATAAAAAGATAAAAGGTGGATTGTATCTGATAGATGGATTGAGACAATCTATCATGGATGGCCCGGATGGGACTGCAAACCAGATTCACATTAAACAAAATGGTAACAATGGGTTACTGCGTCCTGGATATCATTGGTACAGTAGAACTGGGAGCTGGAGATAATTAGCCGGTACTAGGTCATGGTGATACCTGAGTTAATACTGAAAATTAATGTATCTCAACCTATGCAATACAAAAGGAATACTTGATACTTATGCGTCGATATAATAATTCCACAAAAATGCTATCATAATGAGAGATAGGTAGGTAACATACCTACTAAGTTAACATGTCTCACAATAACATGTTGGCTGACAGGACAAGCCGAAAATAATTCGGAGGAATCCGTACCCAAGTTCGTCACTTCAAAACTCATTGTAAGTTACTGACCGAGGATCTTTTTTCATATTACTCACTCATTTTTCTTAAGCTTATAAGCTTATAGAACTTATCAAATAGAACTTATCAATTTAGAACATCCATGACCTTTCCGTTTTAACCGCGGGAACATAACAGGATGGAGCCGCTGTCACATTCGTCTGTTATATCCCGTGAATATCGGAATTGTGCAAGATCATATCACCTGCAGTTCATCTGTTACTAATAATAACACTTCTCAAAGTATGAGACTGGGTCATCATCTGACATCTATCGCAATTATTATAACATGTCAATTGTCAATAGTTCACTAATTTCTGCTTGAATAAACTAAAAAAAAGATTGGATAGCAAGGGGACAGCGAGAAAGTAATGAACATAATCAATTTCCCTGGACGAGCCAGACGAAGCTTAAACAAGAAGACTCATTCATGCAATATAACTGCAAGAGTAGGAGATCTATTGCACTGATAAGCTGATTCTTGAGGATGTGCGAGCAATTATAATCCAGGAACTACCACCATATATTGACTACTCTTGGGACAACAAATTAATAAATGATAGGTACCCGATGGTAGCAAACTGTAAAGAAGTTAATTGAGTATAGTTAACGTCCGAGATGATATAGGTCCTGTAAAATATATTATCCTGTATTCAGCAGATATGATTAGGATGATAATATGGTAATCCTTATTGGAGCTAATGACATCGGCTTCACTGCCAATCAGGGTGGCGGATACCGAGGAAAATCAGATACCGGATACCGGATATCGAGAGAAGAATTGAGGCGGTTACGGAGCTACAGGAGCCAAACCAAGATTACACTGTAAAGGAGTAAACTGAGTATAGTTATAGACATAGTTATTAGTTAATCACAGTAATATTCTAATATCCATTATCCAAGATTTTATACCTAAGTGTTGTGGGTTACTGTTAAACAGGGGCATCCCCGATGTAATCGGGAGTTTTGCGGCTTTGTTTCCTTCTTCACTCTTTCGGGACTCTTACCTAAAGGTTACGTGCCAGGCTTAATCACCCTTAATTGGCCATCTTACTACCACCCGAGGTAACGTGACAATCGTTGCGCATGCTGATTGGTTGTAGGGTAATAGGGAGTAAAGTGAATTGACTGTCAAAAGGGAACGGGGACTGGAAACTTGACCTGTGTTTCTTTTACGGAGAGGTTTTCGAAACACTCATCAAGGAGCAGAGATTCACATATGTGTGATTCTCCCACGGAAAACAGATGAGTTTCGGGAATGAGTGAGAGTATTTATACTAGACCCAGGGTGGTACTCCTGCTTACTAATGCTCTAATGCTGTAGGTATCTCATATTCTGTGGTACTACGTATCAGATCATATCATGTGATCATATCATGTGTGCCAGGCCAAGTCAGTTATCCTAGGATAGGTGAGGGTGGTGTGAGGGGAAAAAATGTTTTCTCACATTCGGCTAAAATGTCTCTTCTACAACTGGTCTACGAATCTTTGGATAGGATCGTTATCACGCGGTGTTGCAGGACGAGGTGCTGGAAATGTTGAAAGTGTTGAGTGTGGCTCTCAAGGAATAGCTTACTCCATGATATGTTGAGTGAATTGGTGTCAAGAGCTGCACTCGGTGTCAAAGGAAGTGGTGTCAACTGTCAAGTGAAGTGGGGTCTAGATGTTCATGTGACAGCTAGTCTGGATATCAGTCCCATTGACAGTTGTAAGGGTAACACACCAACGTTCAATCAAGTGCTCAATGGAGGTTCGTGTGATATTCATGACTGAGACACATTCTTTTGAAAAATGTTGTTTCGAGTTCAATGCAGTTTAATATCCTGGAAATTAACCCATGATCTCCTTATATTTTTCATCTGACCGCGCCCTGAATAATGCTGATAGTGACACGCCCATCCCTCTGCCCCCTAGTATCAGTCCCAGTGGAACCAGGTCAATTTGTTGCTATCATGGGAGCAAGTGGTGCTGGTAAAACAACTATGCTCAACACTCTGGCAATCAGGAAAGGACCTCGGATCACGACAACTGGTGAAATAACGGTGAACGGCAAGACATCACAAACGCAGATCAAGAGAATCAGTGCGTATGTCCAGCAGGATGATAACTTTGTGTCCACTCTCACTGTCAAGGAGATCATGATGTATCATGTGAGTCAGAGAGCGGGGACTGGGCACGAGTTGCATAGCTGTCTATTGTCAGACAGTTGAAATAGCCTTGTCAAGATCTTGAGAGTTATCTGGCTCACAAATGAAGTGAATTGTGCTTGTCATTTCTATAGAACTTGCTGATTTTATGTGCTATAATCACAATAATCCTGTGCCCACTCGCACAGGCTAATCTGAGGATCTGTACCGATCCTATTGACCCTAATTCTTGGTGGCGCAGATGGGATCAGAAGAGGGATCAAGTTCCTGATTCTATTCCTTCTCTCGGAGTCAACCTCCCTTCTGCTGCCAGTGATCAAACCCCTGCTGCCTCTCTTCCTCGCACATCAGATGAAGTTTTCTTGGATTTCTTGCGAGAGTCAGTTTTGCAGTCCCTGTCTCGTGGGCGGATCAGGTACCCTGTTTTGATGGCAAAACTCGAAACACGGTATCCTGGTTTCGTCCAGAAACAGGTGGCTAATAGGGTTAAATTGTTGAGGATAACAGGCAGACTGAATTATTGAATTATTTAAGTGTGAAGATTTGTATTTTTTAATGGAATGTATTTATTGGAAGCTGTTGATATTGCATAATTGATATGTTCATACTGAAGGTTATCCAATTCCATCTCACATCATTATCTTTATGTGTTGGAAAACATCCTTGGATATAATGAAAAAAAAAGAAAAAAAAAGAAAAAAAAGATTCTCCCACGGAAAACATGGACATGAGACAAAACTCAGTTAATGCCAGACCAAAGATGGCTTGCAGTTGGACGGACCTCTAACGGTAAATGGAGGCAGAGAGACATCTGTGGACAGTATCCGGGCCGGGTAATAAGGTTGTATAGAAATTTGTCGTGCTCCACCAAATACGTGGGGAAAATGATATCAGGAGCTCCTTCACGAAAACTTAGGCGTTAGGAATTCCTAAATGGATGTAAGGTCAGCTGAAAAGGTATCCTAACTCCATTTAGGAATTCCTTAACGTCTCCCTAAGTGTTCTGGAAGGAGCCCCAAATGACAGGAGAAGAATTAAAACACTTATTCTGTTATTGAAGAGAAGAATTAAAACAAACCACGTATGGAAATATAACCCGGTACAGGTGTTACCTGTTTATAAAACAATCGTAGTGATTTGAATATGATAAATTTCAGTTACACATAAATTGAGTACCTACAGTATTCAGCATTTTGACAACACAGGCCACAGCGACCCTGGACAGGTTTGAGAAATGCAGACTAAACGGGTTCAAGGAGGACGATAACGAGTATCACAAACGGAGCATTTCGTCTCAGTTGTCTGTACTGTAATAAATAACATCGTAATAGCCAAGATTCTCCTAGAAAGCTTAGAAGATGTGAGGTAAAACAAGGTTCTCATGAAAAATGAAAGCCCAGGTTCTCTTACGAGAAATGATTAAGAGGAGGTTCTGTTGGACATTCAAGCAAGAGTTCAGTAACAGTTCAGTAAGAGTTAAGTATGCAAGAGTTAAGAAAGAGAAAAGTATGAAGCAAAGAATGAAGTAGGGTCCTATCATAATCAGACTGAATGATAATTACATTATGCAATTTCATATTCAACTGTAATTTGATCATAGATATTGTATAATAACTCTAAAAATGTAATAGGTACAAGTTGCTCTAAAATCATCAAAGCAGGTGACAAGATAACACCCCTCAATATATTTATAGACTGGTTCAGGTTACACCTCCAAACGATGGAGTGGACTCAAAGTGATGATAATCACACCCAATCAAACACAAGTTTCCTGTGAACCAAGAAAGATTCGTCCATTTCAGACGTGAAGTACTTATGGATTGCTGCATTGGATTCTATGATTCAACCATCTTCGGTGACCTATCGGTCCATATAACGACCTAGACGCCCGTAAAAATGGGTTGCAGTGTTAAGTGTTAACAAACAAGTTATCTAACAAGTAAATTATATAATGAGATTATTCAAATCCAGGGAGGGAAGCTCCTTATTGAAAGGAGAATCTGGGTACATCACTCAACTTTCTTTGTACTTGAGTTTATTATAAGAAATCTCAATTAAATTATTAAATCGATAGGCTGATTCATCAACGAATCGCAGAATATGAAGTAACAAGGGGGGAGAAGCTGTTACAAAGAGCTATACGGAAAGAAAGAAGAGATATGACGGGCACTAACATGAGGCGTGTTTCACTCAACAAAACCTTGTTGGCATTGGAGGTTGCTGGTCTTCTCCCTCTGACAGTCACCTTGATGTCTGCAGTGATTGTTTCACTATCCTCTCTTACGAAGTTACTGTGCCAGTTACTGTACAGTGTACAGTTACTGCATAAGCCACTTATTCTTCTGTAATATAAAGATGGAATTGAAGGAGCAAATCTCTCATCGGCCGCTCATCAGACTAACTCCTCGGTGGCTGATTGAGAAGAACGTTTTCCCAATCACTGCTGACAGACAGGTTCCAGGTAGATGTGTCTTGAATGAAGGAACCTATGTTGCACGTAATTAATACCGTCCTAGCTAGACGTGATAGATGGGTGCAGTCTGTCTATTACAAAACTCACCAGTTAAATACTGTATGTAAAACTATAAATGCTATAATTGAATTGGCAGCAGATAAGAGTAAGTATACTGCATTTATAGGGCAGGAATTTCTTGTCAAGGGTTGGGAGCCATACTTCCCTCAGTATATTTTCAAGGAAGGCACTTCTATATTTCCCTTGATAAAAGCACAACATAAATGTCCTGACAATGATGTCAACGATGAAGAGAGACCTTTGTTCAATCCATGTAAGGATGAAATCTGTGTTAATAGAGCAACACAAACTGAGATCGAGAGGATTGAAAACTGTTCTCTACACTTGTGCTTCCCTACATAGAAAAAGTGTAAGGAGTACCTTAAGTGAGTTTGATTTCTGTCCAGATAACTTAATCACCACTATGTAAAATAATAAGGTATTAAATTCAATTCAACGTGTTTATCTATTCTTAATATTCATATCCATTCTTATTTATTCTTATTATTGTATTACTTCACGAAAAGATATTGTATTATAGTATTCAAATGTAAAAGAATCACCCCAGAAGAACACAAAGAGTTCCAGGTGTTTATCAAGAAGTAACAATAAGTACAAGGGAAGTGATAGAGGGATAGAAAGCAAGGTCAAGGTCGACATGAAGAGGCAGACTATATTGTTGCAAAAGATAGGTATCAGAGGATTGAAAATCTGAGAGGGGATGTCAGCTCACTAGCTCAGGGCCAAGCTTTACTCAGACAAAAGCCTCACTCAACTAATAGGACAGTGGTTGTCAACTAACAAATGTTAATTAATTGCTGAAGTTTTCCTATCATGAGTTCCGATCTCGATTTAGACTCTATATATTCCATACTCTATATCAAGACTCTTCCATTCCATCTCCATGGGAGATATCATAGGTAATCCCATGCGATAATACCCTTCTCAAGTCTCAACCACTGGAAGACTGGAGAAGTTTAAAAAGTTTTTTTGCTATTCAATGCAATGTTGCTATTCAATGGTATGAAAAAAAGTGTACACTGCACAGTGCACAATATAATACAATGGGTACAATCTGTAGATCCAGATAGGCAGTTCTTCTCGTTCCTCACTCATAGTCTGCGAAATATGATATCTGTTTTTATGGCATTACAATCACACTTGAATAAAAAACAGGATGAATATCCCAGAGGCGTGTCACAATAAGTTGACCCGAATGGGTGACAAGATTGAGTCCCAAACCCTGCTTGACATGACAGCAGATAATATGCAGTCCAAAGATCTTACCATTGCCAAGATCTGAGTATCGGTCTTGGTTCAGGAATCAAGAGCCGTCATAGTAATTTATAAAAGCAGGGACAACATGGGGCTGCGGTCGTATCATAAAGTTGGGTTGTTCCATGTCCAGATTCTCATCCTGAATGAAATTGAAAGGGTGAGATGTGCTGCTTTACCAGATCTCAATCGGATCACATTCTATATCTACTGTTCTGTGCGACTAACCTTCAACACACACTATACATAAACAAAGGAAAAGAAGATGTTCTACAATACTCAATTAGAGTCAGAATCGTTTTTAATAAGTTGATAATCATAGCTATCACCTAAAATGGTGATAAACATAGGTATAAGTTTGGACAATTACTTAGATAGATATCTCTTGTAATGCTCAGATCTGGCAATTGAAATAGCCTCCGAGTTAGGCCTCCTATAGATATTGTAAAATTATTGATCTTGCAGGACCCGAGGCTATTCGGATCTCCTAGAAGCTGTTCACATTTGTTATGTTGGGGAGGGGCCACAATTTTCAGTCACATAAAAGCAATTGACCAATGAAAACATGAGTACAGCCAATGAAAATCGAGAAACGCTAATTAAAAACATTTGTGACCATCCAATAATGAAGGTATAAGCTTAAGTATGATAGACTTCAGAATGATAGAACTTCTGATAGAATAACAACATTCATACATCATAGACTCATGAAGTTATCTATTAACACCAAATCTACATTCTACAAGCTCTAAATATTGAAATAGGTAATGAAGTCTACAGCACACAAACATCCTTACTAAATAACTACGGTACAGTATACAATAAAGCAATTACTGAAGCACTATTAATCAAATGTCTATTAACAAGAAACAAATAACCTGTGGCATCCTTGCTTGTCATATTTAGTTCATGTTTACTCTTTTTTCAATTTTCGGCTAAGATATTGGAAAATTTTTTTAATGCATCGGAATAGAACAAAAAGCAAAAGTACTATTGTAACTGTGAGAAAAAACAATGCCAACAAGAGGAAATCCAAGTTAGTGACCTCGAAAAACCATTGTTTTTTGATGATTTGGTTTTTCAGATAACTAGCATTCCCCTGTTTTGCAAGAAGTTTGATGTAAAACTTCAAAACCTCAGACCCTGAGCCAGGGTCATTCTTTGCAATCTCAGTAGCAGATTTCATGCTGCTTGCATAGTTATCTCTATTCAAGAGTACTTTTGACACCACTTGCCTCATGGATTCATATGAAATATCCTCTTTCAAGAGGTAAGTACCAAATTGCTTTTGGTCAACCAGCCGTGCATTATGATATTGATCTGCAAACAAAGGAATGCACAACAAGGGGACATTATAGAAAATACTCTCAAGCCTGCCGTTGTTGCCACAATGTGAAATGAACATTGTTATTTTTCCACTTCCCAATAAGTCTCTTTGAGAGAACCATGTACGAACATAGTACTTGGTTTTGGGTAAATCATATGCATCAATAATCTTACTGGGCGCCTTAACAATAAAGCAAGCTTCTTTGTTATAGAACACTTCAAATAGAATGCCCAATTTTGGATATACTGAGAATATATCCTCCACATAACTCCCAAATGAAATGTATACAATGTGCTCATGAGGGCAACTCTGAATGAAAACATTCAAACTGGGATCAAGAGTCTTATTAATGCGATTTTCTAGTTGAAAGTGACCAAGGTAAAATGTGTTTGGAGGTGCAAGATAAGGGAAAGAAAATGCAGGGTGATCCAATAGAAAAGAAATGTCATAAAGATCAAAGAAATCTGCAACATCTATATTAAGTTGGTTTATATCTTCCAGGTAGGATGAGGAAATGACTTTCATAATGAAACTGAATATCCTAAAATTCCTGAAATTTTAGGACTGCTTAGCAGAGGAATAATCAAAATTTCATACATCAGTCTAACTTATTAACATCATTTATTTATCAATAAGTTTATGACTCCAGTTCCATATGCAAATTAATTCAATTTTGCTAACCTCTTCAGAATATTCCAGCGTTCCATGAAAGTAGGTTCATTATGCCCAATAATATTGTTTGTCAAATTTGGTTCACTATTAAGTAATCCTGGTAAACCAAACTTATCCCTCAGCCCTCTGCAAAGTTAATGGATTAGGTTGAATTGAGATATAAATTTATGAAGTGGAAATAATCATAAAATTATTCTATGACAAACTTCATGTCAGCCAGGCAGTTGATTCCAATCACTGGGATATTCAGCTCTTGCAGTTTTACTGCTATCATCATGAACATGTAATCATCCATAACTATCACATCGAAATTTCCTTGTCTCAAGAAAGTATCAAACTCTTTGCCTTCAAAGTAGGATCTTAAGTTATTCATTAGGTCAATGAAAAGTTTCTGAATCTCATCACTCCCTACTATAACATCTGCCATCATGTCTTCTGATGATGGCATGAGAATGACTTGTTTGAAGACATTTGACCATGATAACAGGCGTTTTGATGTGGCTGCTTCATTTTCTATAGAACTGAAGGAGAACCCTCGATCAATCATGCTTACACGCCCATCTGCATTAGCACCAAACATAGTAACATTGAAGTTGTAACTAGCCAGTAATTCAGCAATATCACCCATAGCAAAAAAATGTGATCCAGGAGAACCAGATAGGACCAAGATATTCAGCTCACAATTAATTCCTCCAATTAATTGGAACCAAGTGCAGAAAATCAAGACTGGGCCAACAACCTTCATTCTAACATTCTATGTAGAAATGGTACTGTTCAACAGAACTACTCTTACCAGCAATAGCATAATATTACCCAATAGTGTCAGGATTTTCATGAACATAATAGACCCAGCTAAGCTAAAATGCCACATTCTTATCAACTTGAAGTAATNATATAAGGAATTGGGCGTGGCCTAAAAAACCATCGCCCCCATGAGCTCGCTTGGTAAACTTTCTTCTGTGGTTTCCTAACACCCAATACAACTACCTGAATCCAAAAATGAATTGTTATAAAGCAGTTCCAGGTGATTTCAAAAAAAGGCTGGACTATTATATCATGTATGTTATATGTTGTATCACCTGTGTGAAGAAATGCACACTGAATTATCACCTACTATGATTGATATTGCACATTGCTTTGATTTATATGAGCGGCAATGCGATAGTGCACTAAAGATTTTTGACTCGGCGTGCAGTGTATGTTTTTTTAAATTGTTGTTGTCTGGCATATGGCGTAGCTAAACCGCTGATTCATGCTGCAAACTGCAAAGTGGCTTGCGTCATTGTCGATCGATGATAGACCCTGTCGAGAATTTCGTCGCGCGCGGCTGACGCAAGCCGCTTCGCGGCTTGCATCAGCGGTCTGGCATCGTCCGACAACTTGCGTCAACGAATAAGTTTGAGCCGCGCGCGGAATCGAGCGAGATTCTCGACACGGTTTGTCATCCATCGACAAAATAACTGCAATGCTTGATGCTGCCTGCACATTCTACATTGCTATCTGTGAGTACATAGCGAAGTCTGTACCTCAGGTCACATAACATTCAACAATTATAAAAATCACACAAATGACGCAAACAGCTGCACTTGTTTAAGTCGAGCGCGCGTAGTTATATATAAAGCCTACGATAAATGCGCGCGCGAGACTGGAGAAACATAGATCAGATGAATCTGAAAAGCTGACGTTTGCAAGGTTTCACTTTTTTGTATGATATCATCAATAAAATTTGAAAAGGGAGTGCCACACTTTGTTGAGATCTTGAAGAATAGACCTAAATGTTCTAAAACTGTTAGTAGATTCGTGGAAAAAAGTGTATGGGTTTGATTCAATTGATCTTGTGTCTCACTGTCTACAATGTTCAATCACCTGAAGCATAATCAAGTTTTCTTCTAAAACTTGAACTGAACACCTTATTGAACACCTTATTATTGAATTGGACACCTTCAACCTAGAACCAGTAAATCTGCACAGTGACACTTCTAATGATTTATTTTTGAAATGTATCTTTTCATAGTATAATGATGAGCAATCTTAACTGGATACATTTTAACAACTACCTAATGTGGATAATTGTCTTATCCTTGAATTCAGAGCCTGAGTATTTTATGTACAGGATGGTATGATCAATAACTGCTGTTATGGGAACCCGGACATTCAGCAGGTCACTTTCATTAAACTTGAAGCCTCTTTCTGATAGTGACCTTTCAGATGACTTGCCAAAACCTTCTATTGTTCAAATTGCTCCATATTTGTCTCTTGGAAGCGAAAATGATGCTGCTGGAGACATAAAATCTCAAGGAATCACACATTTGCTTAATGTGAGTATTAGCAGTCCCAATCCTTGTATGTCAGACTGTGTGAAGTATAAAAAGATACCTTT
The DNA here is from genome assembly GCA_946803715.1 of Beroe ovata. Lineage (NCBI taxonomy): Eukaryota > Metazoa > Ctenophora > Nuda > Beroida > Beroidae > Beroe > Beroe ovata. Next base: position 96,384 of record CAMPET010000105.1, read on the forward strand.
GAAAGATCATGCAACAGAAGATGTAAATGTCATTTTAGATGAAGCATTTTCATTTATTGATGATGCACGCAATAATAGTGGGCATGTTCTTGTTTATTGCTATGCTGGCATATCGCGGAGTGTCACAGTTACAGTTGCTTACATGATGGTGAGAAACAAGATGCCATTCCAAGAAGCTTACTCCTTTGTCAAATCCCGAAAGAATGACATTTCACCCAACATTGGTTTTATTGGACAATTGCATCAGCTTGAACAGAGTATATTGGGACAAGGTGACAAAACTGTGTCAGCTTGTAGGCTGGAGAAATGTTGAATTTCCTATGACCAGCTCACACTTTGACTCCACTTCTTTGAGACAGTTATAGTCTGTGTGTTACTTAGAGTAATGTTTTGAGTTAATTTGAGCCAGATTTCAACCGTTGTCAAGTAGGTAGGTACCTATACAATGTTTGTTTCAGATGCAGCACAAAATCTACATTCTACATGGTCACCTAAATGAGTGCAATCAGTGTCACCTAATTGTCATATCATGTGGGACATTTTCACACTCACAAAATAGTATTATTATATCATGTATATTGGATCGTGTTTACTGTATATTCTATTTTCATTCTTCCTTTAGATGATCTGAACTAGTTCAACTTGTTCCAGTTCTTACTGATATTGCTATTTGCTATGTAATTTGCAGAAATGTACATAGGTATAAGGTATGTCATTGCATCAGATCACATTCATTATACTTCATTTTCATTTTCCATTTTCAATATTTCTGCAAAAGGCACTTTTAAAAGTCATCTGATTCCGGGGAAACTCTGAAAGAACTAGGCCATTTCTATACAGGCTACTATAGCTGAAGTACCTAATCACTTATTATATAGTACCTAATCACTTATAGTACATGTTTTTATGTTGATGCGATTGTGTTTTGTCATAATTCAAACCGATGCCAGAGCATTGGGATTCAAATTTGGAGTGAAATCTGTTCGAAAAAGACTTTCATTCTGATATTCTGTACAGCAAATTTCGCTGTGAATGTTTCAAAAGTGATATGTGTATTTTTCGTAGTTTATGTGAGGTTTCAATATTGACTTTTCCTTTTTCAAAGAAAATGAGCCAGTTTTACTTCTGGCGCCGTGAATGAAATGAAATGTATGAAACGATAATTAATGCAATTCTACTGCATATCCTGTTTGACTTGTTGTCTGGTCTATAATGTCAATTACGAAGATAATAAGCATTTATCAAATATCATGTTGAATAATAAAAACAATGTGTATCCAGAAAATTTAGTGCCTAAATTTAGATTCTTAGCAATGCTGAGAGGTCACTGTACAAAGTCTATCCAAAGACTATGCTCCAGAGGATTTAAGTCATCTCAAGGATTGAAGGTTTTTTTCGCTCAACTTTAAAGCAAATCATAACCGAAGTTCTCAACCTCAGTGCAGTTAACACCATATTACACCAGCGTTTTCCAGGAAGTCGTTGTTGTAAGTGCAGTTAGAACTCCGTTCGCAAGTTTTATGGGTGGACTGAAAGACATTCCTGCAACTAAGCTTGGTAAACTTAACCGAAGTATAGCCTAGATAATGACAATAGTTTTGAATAGAATTTGATTATGAATAATAATTAATCAAACTCTCAGGAAGCCTTTGTATAAGAGCTGCAGCCGAACGAGCAAACATCTCGCCAGAACAAATTGAAGAGGTTTACATGGGAAATGTGCTTTCGGCTGATCTCGGGCAAGCACCTGCCAGACAAGCAGCTCTGGGTAACTAGCCTTGACAAATTGGCAATCATCTTCAATTATTGAGGAAGGGTCTGGGATGTTTGTGCCCATTCCTTGGTAACTATGGGACTTTCGTTATTTCTCAATAGCTGATCGTCATCATGACTCACGAGACGGTGATAGTTCCTTCTACTGACTAGGGCCGATACGGCATTATAATACAATGTCTGTGGAATTATCTGAAGCACTACCCAAAGGATGCGAAGTAATTCTAATTATATCCTTCACTGCAAGATTCAAGTCACACACACACACACAAGCATACACACACATCGACACCCTGCTGTACAACAGCCAAGGGAACACACATCATACACGGGTTGATCTCGGCTTAGGATGAAGAGAGGTTTTCAGGTCCCCGTCAATCCCATACTTTTCTGAGTTTCTTCCCTATTCAGTACTTGGTCATGATCTCATTAAATTGAAATTAACTACCCAAAGGATATATCTTCCTTTCCCAATAATAGCGTTGCTACCCTAGTCAAGTGAATTATCAAACTCCGCTCTTGTCTATTGTGTGAAAACTCCGCTCTTGTCTAATGCGTGATTTGTAGGTGCTGGATGTCTTGAATCTACTCCATGTACCACGATTAACAAAGTCTGTGCCTCGGGCATGAAGAGTATCATGCTGGCTGCACAGACCATTGCTTGTGGAGCTAGGGTAGGTAGTACAGTTATATTAATTTCAAAACAAAGAACACCGTTGTGTCACACCAATGTTCTCCAAAACGATCTCAGTAGGTATATCAAATATCAATATTTAACCCAGTCTGTATTATACACCCTCACTTCTGACCCGTCAATGTTCATTTTCCAGGACATTATGGTGGCTGGAGGTATGGAAAGCATGTCCAACGTCCCGATGTATGGGAACAGATCTTCTCCTGTCTATGGGAACAGGGTACTGAAGGTGAGGAGTCATTCTGAGTAAGTTAATGGGAATAGGGTACTGAAGGTGAGGAGTCACTTCATTCTCAGTGAATGAATGGTGGAAAGTGTGGTATGAAAGCTCCGTTCTGTATTCAGGTGTATAAAAGTGCTCACAATGACACACACCTAATTGGTCCCCAGATAGAAAATTCGCTCACTTTCAACCAGGGATATTTTACCTAATGGTAGTGAATGCTGTGCCCATGATATTCCACCATGTCAATTGACATGAACCTATGTTATAGACATGTAAACCTGTAGTAGCTGATATAATGTAACTTTCCGAGACATCATGTCAGAATGTCGTGACGCTGTAGAAGTTGGGTATTCCGTACCTTTACCCCCGCCATTCCGCCAATCTCTGTGACGGTGATCGCCAATCTCTGTGACGGTGATCTCTGTGACAGTGATCGGCGGTGTGTAACAGTGACACTGTCAGGACGGCATCCTGAACGATGGACTGACAGACGCGTACACCCCGGGAATGCACATGGGTCACTGCGGTGAGGACACAGCAGCGACACTGGGCATAACGCGAGAGGAGCAGGATGCCTACACGGTGCGCAGTTATTCCAGTTCAGCAGCCGCCTACAAGGTAGGAAATCCACTGGGTTGGATTGCCAGTCGGTGCAGAACTGGTATTGAAGGATTGGTTAATCTGTTTATGTACATGAGATGGATACTTTAAGATCGGCGAAAGTGAAACACCTCAGTTTATACACTGAATTCTCCGTGATGGTTATTTTCCGTTGGTAACTCTCATTCTTGTCAATCCGCAGGGTGGTGTTCTTGATCCGGAGCTGGTAACCGTGGCAACTCCCAGCAGGAAGAATCCAGACCTCTCCATCACACAGGACTCTGAATTCACAAATGTAGGAACCATAATATCATGGCAATTTACTGGGAACATGTTTTAGTTGTACTAATAAGGGATTCATCAAATACCATTTGGGAGCATCAAATGAACCACTTTATGGAAAATCATATTTACACGATTCGTCATTGTGGCAGAAATAACATTCCTTATGCCCCAGGCAAAGTTCGACAAAATCCCTGGATTGAAGCCTGTATTTGACCGGGTGACGGGGACTATAACAGCGGCTAACAGCAGTAAGATATCAGATGGGGCTGCTGCGTGTGTGCTGATGTCTGCTGATATGGCAGCGCATCTTGGTGTTACCCCCCTTGCTAGGATTCTCAGTGAGTCGTGAAACCCGTATTTGTTGTGATTTTCTTATGGTCGATTGAGTGATCCCGATTATAATTGCGTGATTTCGTTCATCAGTTCATCGCGTGATTCCCATCAATACGTGAGCCGATCTATTGCGAGATGATATGAATTCCCTTCTCACTTATCATGATCGTGTATAATTTCAGCGATGGCAGACTCTGCCGGCCCCCCTATCAAGTTCCCCATAGCCCCTGTCCGAGCGATGGAGTTGTGTTTGTCCAACATCGGCCTCACCATGGCTGATATTCAGAGAGTCGAGGTTAACGAGGCGTTCGCTGTGGTGGCCCTAGCCTGTCAGAAGGTAGAATAGCAGAGTACTGGGGGTCCATTCCGAAACTGACCTAAGTCAAAATTCAGTTGCAAATTAACACTATGTTTTCGACTTGAGTAAATACTTAGACTTAAGTCAGTTTCGGAAAGGACCCTCTGATCTTGTGTGTTTGATAATATAGTGGGTTGCTTTATTGGTGAAAAATTGTTTTATTAGTGAAAAGTATTCGCTGAATACCGAGGATAGCCGCGGGTTTTTGAATTCGTTATTACGTTGTTTACGAAGTTGTGGATGTATTGATATGTCTATCCCCAGATGTTGGATATCCCTGACGAGATATACAACCCCAATGGAGGTGCCATATCTCTGGGACACCCCATAGGGGCTTCAGGTATGGTTGTACGAGACATGTCTACAGTTACTACTGCATTATAGTTAGGAGATCGCTCTGCACACACACACACANGAAAGTGCAAGGCTGGTGAGCTATTGATGACTTGATCAATGATTAGCGATATATGTCATTGATAAATTAGTGAATTAGTCCCCACGATTGATTCCGATATGGTCAAATTAATAATTGTCCAATTGTTTGTACATAACCTACAGGAATGAATTTTTCTTGTGTTTAATAGCTGAAGGTTTTATTTTTTTCTTGGTTTGTCTTCTTTATAATGATATCTGCTTCTCTTCTGAACATTTGCTGCTGAAGTGATAGATTCGCGTCGCGTTCGATTTTAAATCTAATATAGGTAGGCATTATATAATGTGTTTTGTAAAGAGTCAGAATAATTTATTGAATTCCATATCAAGCTTCGACTACCTAGTTTCATTATCTACCAGCCCCTCTCAGGATCAAAATTCGTTCAAATCATCGCATCCTTCTAAAGAAATACGGAATGTTATAAGATAGGTCTTGGAACTCATCCAAATCTTGGCAAACCTCTCACTGACAATAACATTGTAGCAATGTACAGCCATATGACATGACGTGAAGAGACACTCTGCCCAACACTGCACCAATCTCCCGACCCATCATCTATATTGGAGATGGTATCGGAACTACTGAACAGACGATCCCTTGGATCCCTCAATTCCCTTGCCGAGGATTCACTTTCGACTTTCAACGATGCGTTTACCATATATGGGCATCCGAAAGTGAAGAATACTTTGAAAGCTTTCGGTAAGTGGGAATCAGGACGCGAGTTTACAATGGTTTGTTTGTTATGGTTTGTTTGCAATGGTTATCCGTGTTCTCTGGAGTATAACTGGTTGTGCAGGGAGATAGTAAGTATATGAGTATATGATATGATGCTTGTTGCAGAACAGCTGCAGATGGTTCAGATACCTGAGTACAGAACAGCGCTAAAACTCCGTGCTATTCAAAGGAAAATGCAGCGTGAGTGTCATATATTCAGCTCATGACTCACGAACATTCAAGTTCAATGGGCGAGTTATGGTCGCTGAAGTGAGAGTTCAATGAAATTGCTCAACTCCTCTCACATTCCTCTTAATGTTCCTGCTCATGAGTTACTCACTTGCAGTAAAATTGTGTACTAGTTGTCGTCTGACTACACCCTCACATCTCCATTATCCACCCCGTATAACCAACTCTATCCCTCACACTATACCTAATGCTCATTGCTCTCTCTGTTTCTAGCCTATCTTGTGTCACAGTTTCCGAATCTGGAAGAATTTTCGAGCTATCTCATCCAGAAATCAATGAGAATTCCAATTTCTTCTCAAATGTGACACGACATACAGCTCCTCGGGAAAGCGAGATAGGGCCAAAATACGATCGGGAATCAATTCAGCGTCCAAAAATACATGGGAATCCATGGTATTTGCTTGAATGTGGGACAAAAAAATTTCTTCGAATTCTGATCTGAGTTTCGATAGAAAATGAAGTGAATGACTCCACACTTTTCTACTTCATTTTCGGAGGTCTCTAATGATGTCTTTACCGGCACTTACGACACTAATTTTCGACCAAACCATCTCTCCTACTCTCACACTCCAAATATCAACCCTCGTTACGATCATGTATAGTTCATACTCGCCGTNATGATTCCACACTTTTCTACTTCATTTTCGGAGGTCTCTAATGAAGTCTTTACCGGCGATTACGACACTAATTTTCCACCAAATCATCTCTCCTACTCTTACACTACAAATATCAACCCTCGTTGCGATCATGTATAGTTCATACTCGCCGTGAAACTACGCTCAAACGACGATTTCTCTTCCCTGGGAAGCAAACACTACAAAAACGCGAAAATCAATGGGACACACTAATAGGCCAAAATTATTTCTGCACGTGACATGCTGAAATATAGTGTTTCTGACCTAATTTTTGATGTAGAATTCGAATCTGAAAGAATTAGAGAGCTAGCTGATCGGGAAATCGTGGAAAATTCTAATTTTTTCTCGGATATGGAGTTCTGAGTCACGTGATATACAGCTCGTCAGGGAAGCAAGATATGGCCGAAATTCGATCGGGAATCGATTCAGCGTCCAAAAATACATAGGAATCCATGGTATTTGCTTGAATGTGGGACAAAAAAATTTCTTCGAATTCTGATCCGAGTATCGATAGAAAATGAAGTGAATGATTCCACACTTTTCTACTTCATTTTCGGAGGTCTCTAATGAAGTCTTTACCGGCGATTACGACACTAATTTTCCGCCAAATCATCTCTCCTACTCTCACACTACAAATATCAACCCTCGTTGCGATCATGTATAGTTCATACTCGCCGTGAAACTACGCTCAAATGACGATTTCTCTCCCCTGGGAAGCAAACACTACAAAAACGCGAAAAACATGGGACACACAAATAGGCCAAAATTATTTCTGCACGTGATATGCTGAAATATAGTGTTTCTGACCTAATTTTTGACGTAGAATTCAAATCTGAAAGAATTAGAGAGCTAGCTCATCGAGAAACTTGGATAAATTCCAATTTCTTCTCGGATTTGAAGTTCTGAGTCACGTGATATACAGCTCCTCAGGAAAGCGAGATAGGGCCAAAATACGATCGGGAATCGATTAAGCGTCCAAAAATACATGGGAATGGATCCCATCAATGGTTTATTTAGGATCGTAGGACTGAGTGAAAGTGTGGTTCGTGAAACTCACAATCTGCTGGCCTCTCCTTAAATGCTTTTTACAAAGACTTAACGGTCAACTTTTCTACAATCCCTACCTCACCCCCTCCCCACTCCTCTCTTCCCACTCCTCTCTCTCTCTCTCGCCACACTCTCCCCTCACCCACCTTACTCCTCACCTTACCCTCTCCCCACTCCTCTCCTCACCTCACTCTCTTCCTCACTCACTCTCTTCCTCACCAATTCCCCCTCCCCAGTGCACCGAATCGATGTCCGGGACATTATCACGGTGTTCAGTGAGTGTGGACTACCAGCTCCTCATGAAGAGGTTACAGAGTCAGAAATGGAACCCATCATCACTGATGTCTGTCTCATGGTACATGATTATAGCAGTTAACACCCCTCCCCCTCTTCTTTTTTCATTTATTGGCATTTCCCTCTGGTGGTATGATTGTTTCTTTGTTGTTGAAGTACACCTCTGAGGCCTAAGGGCTTCTTAAGTTCTAAGTTCTACAAAATATTCGTTCACGCGATAGTATTGTAATATTCGCTATATTGATCATACAAACTAAACATTTCCATATTCCTGTCCTCAATTATCACCTCAATTATCCCTTTCCACCCAGGCGGAGCGGAATGTGGACACCACCATAGTCTCATGCGAGGATCTGATACTAACATGGATACTCCAACTATTCGATAGTAACTACGTGGGAGCAGTTCCCGTTAAACAGTTTACAACCGCATTGGTCCTCTTGGGGGCTGGCCGACTCATCGACAAACTCAAGTGTGAGTGATTGTAGCGTGATTTGCGTGATTGAGCGTGAACCTTGGGCATTTCATTGCGTGATTTTTGGCATCACCTCTCTGTTAATATATGGCTTTCGGTTGCCCATAATCAAATATCAGAATGGCCGTAGTTGCAGTCTACCTAAGTGATACCTGTTACACCCTGTTTTATAACTCTGACCACTGTTAAAAGTATAATGACTAACACGGTTAACGGTGTGTAACGGTTGCATTAGGTAGTCATTACACTAAACTCAAATCACACGTACACCAATGTATAGGACACATGTGTAACACCAATGTATATTGTATAGGACACTACACTGTATACATAGGGATACATAAGTAATCCGACCTTCTCACGTGTAATCATGTGGCAGAACCAAATTGATTACATTTATCGACTTTTAGCGAGGAACCTGAGATTATTTTCGTGAATTCGAAGTATATTTCGTGGTAAAACTNTGTTGTCTGTTTGTGTTGTCTGTTTGTGTTGTCTGTTTGTGTTGTCTGTTTGTCTGACTGGGTGTTGCTTGTTTGCACCTGTCAGTTTGAGTGTCTGTCAAAGCCTTATCAGTCATTTATGACTCGTCTCTAAATCCCCATCATATTATGTTTAGTATGTCTGTCATTCTCAATGTATTCTGTATATGACAGTATCTATCATGCCTGTCATCCTTCCACTCGATTATAACAAGAGTAGGACAGCTGTCAGTCATGGACCTCTCCTCCTTCTTCAGCACAATCGTCCGGTTATGAGTAACCGAGTTGTGATTGTGGGGGGTGGTAGATTTAATAGCTGTGATTGCACAACAGTGGTACTTCGCTGTTGTGCTTGTCACTACTTGTGTGTGTGCGTGTGTGTGTGTGTGTGTGCGTG
>CAMPET010000105.1:106625-128387 GCA_946803715.1 Beroe ovata
CACACACACACACACACACACACACACACACAAGCCTCTCTCTTGCTGCTATACCCTGCTCTCTTTGTTATCCTCTCACTCCTGCTACTGCTCTCCCTCTCATTAAATTGACTATTTACTGACGTCAGCAGCCTTCTCTCCACCCATTGGATAGTGAGAGTCACGTGACCATACCCCTCGTCGCTTATTGGTCGGTTACTATCAATCTGATGATTTCATTGGTTAGTGAGGTTGTCTCGGTGTTGCTCCATACAGTGAGTCGTAAATGTATGTATTCATAGCTGCATGTGCCTGCGTTTTCACTGTTGCTCCTGTGATTTATACAGATATCATATCCTCTATCGTTGCTAAGCAACACACAGACGTTGCTAAGCAACTTACAGGTATGTTACCGTACGACTGCCTGAGATCCCGATAATAATCTAAAGGACACACCATGGTTCCTATTGTACATTGCCCATAGCACTGCATTGTATGTATGGCGCTGTATGCCACAGCGCTGTTGTACACTGTAACAGTTCATTAAATTCCCGATTTAATGAAATCCAGTTGTTATTGTTTCTCCCCTAATCACACAAATAATTGAATAGGACAAAGTTTCCTCAATTAGATTTATCGCGCTCCCTGTCGGAATATTCCAATAATAGCCATGTCTTTGTTTCATTGATTGCTTCTGTCTTATTTTACTACGTGTCTTGTCCGTGTATTAGTCAGTGTCTTGTCAGTGTCTTAGTGAGATAGTGTCCTTTACATCGTTTAAGCCAGGCACCATTACACCATGATGACCATGTTATAAAGAACGTGTATAGTCGGACATGAAACCCTTCATGTCAATGAATTCCACAGAAATACCGTAACCATGGTAACCATATATGGTGGAATGATTACTGCCATATATGGTAGAATGGCTGTCATGTCAATGTGTGTGTGTGTCTGGGCATTAACACTGACAAGACTGATGGGCATCTAAATTCAGAGCTTTATTGTGTTTGTGTATGTTTGTGTGGGTGTATCAGACTCAAGCAGGCTTACCGGCTACTCTTCACAGTTTCTTCTCAATCTCCATTGCAGTGATGAACAATCTCGAGAGGAATGACCGCGCTCCCACCGCTCCCCTACTCCCCTTTTCATTTAACCTTCAATTCTGGGTATTCATACCACTGAGAAGACGACCCTCTGTCTGACACCACTGAAAAACCTGAGGAATAATGAGATATAGGGAAAGCACACCATTCATAATTCCAGTCCACAGTGGTCTTCGTGCGGAATATGTGACCTGAAGTTCATATCGGTATATTCTGACGTCAATGCTGGCATAAGTAGACTCTGACACCACTTTTTTCGGACACGAGCTGCTCACACTGACAACAGCTCTCCCTGACACTTTTCTCTGACACCACTTTTCGCTGACACCACTTCTCACTGATACCAGTTCTCCCTGAGTCCGACTTTCCTTGACACCAGTTCACTCTAACACTATTCCTCCTTGACACCAGTTTACTCTGACACCACTTTTCGCTGACACCAGTTTACTCTGACACCACTTTTCGCTGACACCACTTTTTCTCTGACAGGGCTCGTTCTGAGAGCACCTCATTTCGTACTCAAATACAGAGAGCATTCTTATCAAAGCACTCTTATCAATTATAGCACACACTCTTTCTTTGTAGTTTGGAGTTGCTTTGTACAAAACTTCAATCATGTATTCTCATTGGGTGTGGCCTTCATTTTTTACATGATGCCTGCTGTTCAATGTACTGTCAGCATCTCTTTTCTTCACCATCATACGGTTTGGAATTTTGATATTTGCTCCCCAAATATACGTCATATTTATGCAATTGATCCTGCAGCTGCACACTCATGTAATGAAACCATCCTTTTAGTAGGGTGCATTGTTGAAGGAATATAGGTTACAATATGCTCATTTAGGTGACGGAGCACAGTTGTTGAATCGAGCACGTCATTCCACTGACGACGCCCCTTTCGATAGCTATAAATACCACCTCTCTATGTGTGTGCTGTGTAATCGTACATTTGCCTTCTCTAAAGTTGCTGCTACCTAGGGTGAAATGGTATGCCTCACCCTCCTTTAAACTGTGTTCCTAATAACTGCAGAGCTCTGTTATTTTCTTCTACATAGGATCATGGCTATATCGGCTCCAATAAGTACCTATAACCGGACGGCAATTGGACGCGGATGAAGAGCAGAACTGGCAGAGACTGGTTTTTGTGCCACCGTTATATGACGTCATAGACATTCCTGTCAGCACGTATTGAACTGAATCGATTAACGATTTTTTGCGCGACCACAACACACATGATACTGACGTCTGGCAGGTATTATACCACCTACTGAGACGCGCGCGTCATGACCAGCTTGCTGCCGTTGCCTTGACAACACTTCCACAAACACGTGTAACGTGACTGAAATCACGTATGTCACGTGACTGTGTGACGTCACCCCTTGTCAACACACTGATACATATGTATCAGTGAGTGTGACTGTGTATATAGTTCCAGAATAGCACTGTGTGTAGTCGTTGTGTATGATGGTTTGTTAATTGCAACCCCTCTTTTCATTATTATTGTATCTCGTGATATTATCTCCGATATTAATCACCTTAATTGGTTTGTAATGCGAACCAATTTCCAATATTTTACGTGTGATACTGGGAATTAAGTACACTCTTCCTTTCAACACTTCACAGCGCTATTCTTACTGAAGGTTGTTCTTGTTGTGTTAACCACTTCCTTTCGCACTTCTTTCTTCCTCCGATGGGAGCTGTACTTCTCTTATTCCGTCCCGGGGTAAACACTTATTCAAATTTGGAATCAGCACTACCATATAAGGGCATATACCATATAAGGGCATGCAGGAGCTGGCAAATCGTAAGGTTTAATTATATTTTCTGTCAAATAACACCATAGCCAGTAGAACTCTATACACATTAAACAGGGCGGTGTCTCCCCTACTATAACAGAGGGAAGGAGTGGTCTAATTGCTGTCTCCCGTGAACTTTTCCTTTCATAGACACTCTGTTTTTATCCCATTGCTGGTGTGGGGCGGCGCTGTTCTTTTCCTCTAGTTTTCTTCTGTCTGCAGCGTAGTAGGGGTTCGATATAATTGCAATAATTTCGCGAGCTTTCGTCATTGAGGACCCACAAATTACTCGCAGATTTTCCTTCCTGATAATTCACCTACACTTTCCATTCTATAGGATGTAGAAAATGTAGGGAGGGGTAGGATCCACACCTGATGCTGGACCGTCACGCCAGCACGCTGCTATATCACGCCCCCTCTGTTGCGTACCCCTGAACAACGCACACCCCCCTTCACACATGTCAGAGTGGAGTGAGGGAGTGGCGAGTGGTAACCACGCCTGGTACGAATACGAGGGCGGTGTGCTCTGTGCCCTCACCACACCCGATAAGGACTGCCGGAGTAAGGGGTGTGATAGGAAGATGAAGATTAAGTGTGCGGCGTGCCACACTGTCGTACACGAGGAGTGCCGAGAGGATTTGTCTGTCCGGTGTAGGGTAACGTTTAGGGAGGCTGGCTACAAGAAGGAGTTATGGACGCCCCACCATTGGGTCCTCCAACGTAAGGGATGCGGTACGAAGTGCCGGGCGTGCAACAAAACTCTCCCTAAATCAGGGGGATGGAGTGCCGCGCGGAACAACAAAGCCTTCGTCGCTGTCCTGTGTTCGTGGTGTAAGGACATTTATCACACTTCGTGTTTCACGCTCAGTCTTATCGAGGATCACTGTTCGTTGGGTGAACTGGAGCAGATTATCGTCCCCCCTAACTGGGTGGTTTATACCTCCAAACTCAGTAAAAAGCCAGACAAACGGAAAATCAGCTACTCGACTCGGCCCTCCTCCTGTTCATCTAAACGCGGAAATCACCGGAAACGCCAGGAACACGAAAAAGACGAGGGTAGTCGTCGACCGTTTCACATCAAAGTTTCATCATCGATTAACTCCACGAAAACTCCGTTGCTCGTCTTCGTGAACCCTAAATCGGGGGGAAACCAGGGCGCGGCCCTTATCCGATCGTTCCAATGGTTTTTAAACCCTCGTCAGGTGTTTGATATGTCTGAGGGTGGTCCAACTCTCGGTCTCCAGTTGTACCAACACGTGGCGAACCTCAGGATACTCGTTTGTGGAGGGGATGGGACCGCGGGATGGGTCCTCTCTGAGATTGATAAACTCAACTTCATGCATCTCCCGCCCATGGCGATTCTACCGCTGGGTACCGGTAATGACCTGGCTCGGGTTCTGAATTGGGGGGCAGCGTACGCTGGGGAACCTATTGATAAGATCCTGAGTCAGGTGTCAGATGCTGTGGTCCACTGTTTAGACCGATGGGAGATTGTGGTGGAAAACATTGATACTCGTAATCTGACCCCCATATCCCCACGATCAATCAGCGTGGACGAGGCAGATGCTCAGATCTGCAAAGATGACGGCCCCCTCACAAACCCTACCACGAAACTTCCCCTCAACATTTTCAACAACTACTTCGGTATCGGCCTAGATGCTCACATACAATTTCAATTTCACACTGGCCGGGAAGCGAAGCCGGAGAAATTCAACAGTCGCGCGTATAACAAGTTTGTGTATTTTAAGGGAGGGTTGTACGACACTTTCGAGCAGAAGTATAAGAATCTGTCCAAGTTCGTGGAACTAACCTGCGATGGGGAGGATTACACGGAGAAAATTCGAGAACACAAGATCCATTGTATCGTATTTCTCAATATCAAGAGTTACTCAGGTGGGGCTAACCCATGGGGAAACCAGCAGGGGAGCGCACGACCTGCAGCCATGGATGACGGGTTCATTGAGGTGGTGGGACTGTTCTCCGCCCCCACAATGGCAGCCCTGCAGGTCGGTCTGACCGGTAAACGGATCTGTCAGTGTCGACGAGCCGTTGTCAGTACTCGGAAAGCCGTGCACTGCCAAGTGGACGGAGAGCCCTGCTACATCGTACCGTCCACCATGAAGATTTGCCGGCGAAATCAGAGCAGAATGCTGATGAGGTGGAAAAGTCGAGATCAGATCAAATCTAACAGCTCCGCTTCCATAGTGGACAGCAGTGTTGGAGTGTCGAGTTATTCCGAGGATATGCCCCCGGTCAACGTTGCTATTCACAAGATAACTGCCTCCGACTTTCAGACTCACTACGGATCCTTGGCACGGCTCCAAGAGGTGGCTCAGCCCCTGACCATGGTGGTGTCTCACCCTGCCGCCACTCTTGACACCATCAGACCGACCGTTGTGGAGTGTGTCCGGGCGAGCACTGCAGCTAATTCATCAGAACAGCTGGATACGAACTGGGTATTCCTCCATCGGGCTAATGACCGTCTCTACCCCATATCTGCTGACATGGAAACACAACTGTGTATCGGGGACATGGTCACAACCGGGGTCTTTGTCGTGAACACTTCCGTAACGGAGTGTAACGAGGCATGTCGTAACGAGGCGTGTCGTAACGATTCGTGCCGTAACGAGTCGTGTCGTAACGAGGCAGGCGAGACCAGCGACACGCTGTCGGAATCCCACAGTTATGTTGAGTGTAATAACCAAGATATTGACGAGGGTTCCTGAGTTTCTGTCATGGTTATTATAACGGTGTCACCATGGTGATGACGGTGTCAACATGGTGGTGTCATAGTGTTTGTATCACAATTGTGTTTTGTATTACTCATGCAAAATATGTTTAAGTGATGAGTGATCATATGTTTTTGAACAAGTTTCTTGATTATGTATATTGTGTGATCATCAGTGACACCGATGTGTCAAGATTTTAATTTATATTACAGTGACGTCATAACTGTATATATATGGTGTCAATATAGTATTTCGGAAAGACGTATTTTGCCGTTTTATCGAATTGTAGTATGCTTATTGCATAGCACAGGGTATGCATTCTTGTGTGTGTGTCTTGTGTACTTTCATGAGCTGAACTTATAGGGTTGCCTCGCAGAAGTTATTTACATGAGTAATTGGTCTAACTATTATATATTTTCGTGTCAAAGGAATCCGAGTTTTATTATTTTACTGTGTGGTTGTTAAACTCCACTGGCGCTGTCTACTACTAGCCGGCGATGAGGTGAACCTGTGGTTATAACACTTGCCGAGCAGAAGGCCTCTAATTTCCAAGGGGTCAAAACACTAAAATTCAAATTGGGGAGCGACGAAAATCGAAATGTGTTGAAAGGCTAAGTTGAACTAGGGTAGCTCAAGAGAATACCAGTCCACAAATCTGCATCAGGGAAGTTGTGTGTGACCACCAGCTATCCTATCGCGGTGTAGCGTGTGTCGTACTGCCGCTTCTCGATGTACATTGTCAGCTTTTCTTGTCTGTTACAACTAGATATGGTCTCTACCAGAAGCATTACCCTGTGTCACTGTCAAAGGGAAGAACAAAAATTGTTCTCGTGTTGACTATTGTGATGTCTCACCTCCCAATTGACACAACGATAGAACAAGGTTAACAGAGCACACTTACGCTGTTTTTTCGTTGTGTTGATGCTGTCTCATTGTTGTATCGACACCAGTACACACAAACAACATGGTATAGGATACACATCATATACTCCAAAGTCATAAGATGCAACGTTCCAAATCGAATATTATATTATGAGGTGGATAATTTGGCCCATTGCCATCAACAGCCCATGATATTTCTACTTCTGTAATCTGCTCTAGATTCTAGAAGGAATGTGGCGAGTATTATATTATCATGGAGTGACATTATGTGTTGTTGCTGTTGTTGCTGCTGTTGTTGTTTCTCCCTATCCGGTGGGTGAATTCAGGCTGCCCGCGCCGCCGCGTCTCGCGTGTTTCACAGCATGATCAGTCTTGGGAGTGAGGACTGAGGCGTAGAGGCCACCCTTCATAATCACTTGATCACATGAAATAATCTACTGTCTATATCTAGCTGTTATGGCAGTAATATCTCTAAAGCTCCAGCCCGTTGGGCTGCTGCCCCCTACGCCCCCATACTCTCCACACTTCTCACTCTACAACAAACGAAAGTATGGTGCTTTATCCTGACATTTCTATATTGCGCGCACGTGAACGCTTGTGCGCGTATATCCACTACAGCTACTGGCACCCATTGTCATCATATTGTAAGAGAAACTCCCACGCTACACATGATGGGACATGATTCTTGACATGAGGATAGTAGACATCTTGTCAATTCACTCCCCCCTCACTCAATCCATTCACCCGCTTGCTTCGTTAAATATGTACGTGGGTGAGAAAGAGAGGGGGCGAGATGGGATGCACTAACACACTGGCAGTAGGTAATTTGAGAGAGGGTGACTGGTGAGATAGAGAGAGAGGGAGAGTGCCAGCCAAACTCATGAGCTATAGTTAGTGGAGAGAGAGAGAGAGAGAGTTCTGTGTGAGTATGCTCGTTGTGAATATATAGAGAGAGAGGGGGAAAGAGAGAGAAGGCTCTCTCCTTGATCCATTTTGCATTGTTAATTGATGTACATTTCTATTTTCGACGATTGGTCTTTAAATAGCCAGCCTGATTCTCTTTTCAAGCTTCGCTGTTTGCATGGAGATACGGAAAAATCACATCTTCCCAACCAACTCTCACCTTCAAAGCCGCGCGGAACTGCACTATTTTCACCAGCTCAACTATACTGTCGGCTGGGTACAATATAATCAGTACTATTCACAGAGAGTGATTATGTCTTATATGCAGACTGAGCTGGCATACTCTTTTCTCTATCCTTATGCTTCTCCCTCTCTCTTTCTCTAGACTCTAATCTCTCTCTATTTATAGGTTTAGTACGGCGGGAGAACCTGTACAGAGTCAGCAAGGGTTTCTGCTGCGTTATCACGAATTTATTCTCGTAAAATATATTTAGTTTTTGAACAATTCAATAGTTTACTTTTATTTTGTTAATTTATCCATTTTGTTAATTTATCATTTTAGTTAATTTTGCTTTTCGCCAGCCAATGACTCATTGAGCGTGGACGTATAGTGACGACTATACAGTATACACTGATCATATAGTGTGTGTGCTTGTTATCGATTTACAACATGCTGTGAGCGTGTGTGTGCGTGTGCGTGTGTTTGTGTGTATCTGTGTGTGTGTCTGTGTGTGTTCTAGAATAATCTGGAATTATTGGTTGTAATGATTTGCACTACATATCTCGTAATAATGGTCGTAGACTATGGACACAATATATGCATGATCATGATAAGCACTAAGCAGAATGCACTATCTCTAATTTTCAGCAGTTGTTGATTCACGAAATTAACTTTAGATCTCATCCCAGTTTTTACCGATATCTGTACTTTGCAAGTTGTAAACCAGATGCATTATTGTAAACCAGTTGTATTGTAAACCGGTAGTACTATAGCTAACCGGTATTCTTGTTTACACTACACCTGATGACAGCAGCTAGTATAATATACCTAGAGTAATTACTAATTATAACTGTGCTAATAGTGTTTGTTAACAACAACAGACGTGAATTGTGTTTCTTGTGCAAAATATGCACTATTTTGCAAGGACAATCTGCTGTTGTCGTGCGTTTTTCAAAGCACAAACCAATGAAATAAAACATGTTGCTCAAAATTGTTGCTTATGGTCGTGCGTTCATTTCTTCGCGAAAAATCTGCAACTCATATGCGGATACCTAGAATTTTTACCCTGTTCAGCGATTTCCAAAAATCTTCAAAAACAGGGCTCGGGATTCCTGAGCCCTGTTTTTGAAGCAGTAGTCAGGAATAGTAGTCTTTTATAGTTGATATCGGATAGTGTTAACATACAACGTGATGTTTAAAAGCATATTAATATGCAATGAAGCATATATTGCTGGGTTGTCGNTATGCGTGCGCGCTAATGTTATTACCACTGTGTTCTTACTGAGAGTAAGTACTTCTGCTTGTAGCATGCTCTCCTTGTACAGCATATCCCTACACTCCGATTTGTATTAATTTTATGCTCGCATTTTTAAAGATGTTTTTGTAGCATTTCTACATGCGTTTTTACTTGTACGATTTCTTATTCAAAACACCGTTCTAGCAACTGCCACCTATTTTTGGTTACCTTTCCAAGAATCCAAGACAGCAACATCTCCTAGCAACCACCTAGCAACAGTTCCATAGCAACGCGGCCCCGATCTCTTCTCTATAAAAGACGGAGGACCACACTTTTTCCCATGACGCGCACATCCGGGTGATCATCACGGGAGATTCTCTGCCGAGTTCTGAAACATCCGTTCTCAAAGTTAGTACATCTCAACTCCACCGTTAATGAATATTCTTCTTTGGTAGGATTTATTCCCCCTCCCCCCGTCATGCCGCCAGCAAGGGTAGGGAGTAATCCTACAAGTACAAGTCTTCCGACCTCCATCTTTATTTCCAAATCCTAAACCGTGTTGAACACAACCCGGGAACCCGACCCTTTCGAAAGTTCCACGAATTATTCGTGTTTAAGCTCCGGAAATTCCAAGAATGTGATACATATTACCTCATAATAATGTAATGATGTTATACCTACCGGTCATGACTGGAAAATCACGCTGCACCCTTCCCGCGCCCGTATAATATAGGTACAATGTGCATTGTGCACTGTGCACTGTACAGCGTTGTGTGTATATCTGAGGTTACATGATGGTCACCAGTGTATCTTGATATCTTGTTGCTGTTGTTTTGCTGAGGTTGTTCACGCTGTTCGGTTAACACAGCAACAATATGGTAGGTAACGTCACATTTTCGACACATCTCCGCTCATTGACATTCCTCGATACCCCTTCCCGCCAGCAGTAATCCCCTCTCAACATATCACCTTCACTCCCTAATTCGAGTCCCTCTCCCCACCGCGACTCTCACTCCACTCCCCACTCGACTTATCTCACTCAACTCCCACCTCGACTTCACTCCTCTGATTCCTCGACTTTGACACTCTTTTCCTTTTCAGTCGGCATATGTGGACAGCGTAATTGGATTAGATATACCGTCCACTAGTAAAGATGCCACTTTGTCCACCGCCAAGAAGTTAGTTTGTGGTGGCATCGCCGGTGTCATTTCCCGGACTGCCACCGCCCCCTTTGATCGGATGAAGGTGTTACTCCAAGTGCAGGGCCAGCAGAAGGTGCTAGGAGCAACACAAGACCTGGGGATGAGACAGATTGTGAGGGGCATGTACAAGGAGGGGATAACCTCCATGTGGAGAGGTGGGTCATAGCTGCCATCATGTTGTAACACTTCATGACACATACGTAACTTGACACATTTTCAATTCGTTACTTGACACCACTTCTTCTTGCATATCACCGCTATTTCGTGCTCCAGGAAACGCCATCAACTGTTGTAAGATCTTCCCGGAGAATGCGATGAGGTTTTACGTGTTTGAGTGGCTGTGTGAGGGTGGGGTACTCAACCTCTTCAAGAATGATTTCGCCAACAAGTGAGTGCACTCATTGTGACTGATTAGTCCATCACAAGACGTGTAGATCTATACTCCCGAAGAGGTGACTATTCTCTACCGGATAATGTGTAACCTCACTCCTCAGACTCACCAATGGTGCTGTCACGGGCGTGTTGATACAGTCAGCAATGTACCCGTTCGAGTTAACCAAGACCCGAGTCATGACGTCTACCTCCAAGATCTCCATGATGGACTCGTGTTCACTGATATACCGCGAGGGGGGTTACAACAACTTTCTGTTCAGAGTTGGCAACTTCTATAAGGGGTATATACCCGCCATCATCGGTGTCATTCCGTTCGCTGCCCTGGAATTGGGAATCAGCAAGGTAGGGATGACGTAATTAACTCACTTGCGTACCCCTCCCTTGTTCAACCACTGATTATATTAACCGCACTGTCTCAACTATAACTCGCAGAAAGGAACGGAAATGTACTACCATTACAACGGCTCCACGAGAGGTGGCTTCTGGCCACTCTTCTTGATAGCCTCCGCTGCCACTTTCACAGCCATGGGCTGTACTTACCCCTTCAGACTGCTCACTTGCCAGATGCAGGCTTACACTGGTGCGTATCGTAAGCAGTATATCCTGCTGTAACTACTGCAGCTGTTTTTCTGTAGCTGCTTATACAAATGTGGTAAACTCTCTTTAACCCCCCCCCACTTATACTCCAAAACCCCACCCATACCCCTCTCTACCCCACTTATGCCCCTCTATACCCCTCTATAAATACCCCACTACCCCTCTTATACCCCAATAGCTCCTCAGGGAAGCAAAATAGGGCCGAAATTCGATCGGGAATCGATTCAGCGTCCAAAAATACCTGGGAATCCATGGTATTTGCTTGAATGTGGGACAAAAAAATTTCTTCGAATTCTGATCGGAGTATCGGTAAAAAATGAAGTGAATGACTCCACACTTTTCTACTTCATTTTCGGAGGTCTCTAATGAAGTCTTTACCGGCGCTTACGACACTAATTTTAAACCAAATCATCTCTCCTACTCTCACACTACAAATATCAACCCTCGTTACAATCATGTATAGCTCATACTCGCCGTGAGACTACGCTCAAATGACGATTTCTCTCCCTTGGGAAGCAAACACTACAAAAACGCGAAAATCAATGGGACACACAATTAGGCCAAAATTATTTCTGCACGTGACATGCTGAAATATAGTGTTTCTGGCCTAATTTTTGACGTAGAATTCGAATCTGAAAGAATTAGAGAGCTAGCTGATTGGGAAATCGGGGAAAATTCTTATTTTTTCTCGGATATGGAGTTCTGAGTCAAATGATATACAGCTCCTCAGGGAAGCAAAATAGGGCCGAAATTCGATCGGGAATCGATTCAGCGTCCAAAAATACCTGGGAATCCATGGTATTTGCTTGAATGTGGGACAAAAAAATTTCTTCGAATTCTGATCTGAGTATCGGTAGAAAATGAAGTGAATGACTCCACACTTTTCTACTTCATTTTCGGAGGTCTCTAATGAAGTCTTTACCGGCACTTACGACACTAATTTTCCACCAAATCATCTCTCCTACTCTCACACTACAAATATCAACCCTCGTTACAATCATGTATAGTTCATACTCGCCGTGAAACTACGCTCAAATGACGATTTCTCTCCCTTGGGAAGCAAACACTACAAAAACGCGAAAATCAATGGGACACACAATTAGGCCAAAATTATTTCTGCACGTGACATGCTGAAATATAGTGTTTCTGGCCTAATTTTTGACGTAGAATTCGAATCTGAAAGAATTAGAGAGCTAGCTGATTGGGAAATCGGGGTAAATTCTAATTTTTTCTCGGATATGGAGTTCTGAGTCAAATGATATACAGCTCTTCAGGGAAGCAAAATAGGGCCAAAATTCGATCGGGAATTGATTCAGCGTCCAAAAATACCTGGGAATCCATGGTATTTGCTTGAATGTTGGACAAAAAAAATTCTTCGAATTCTGATCTGAGTATCGGTAGAAAATGAAGTGAATGACTCCACACTTTTCTACTTCATTTTCGGAGGTCTCTAATGAAGTCTTTACCGGCACTTACGACACTAATTTTCCACCAAATCATCTCTCCTACTCTCACACTACAAATATCAACCCTCGTTACAATCATGTATAGTTCATACTCGCCGTGAAACTACGCTCAAATGACGATTTCTCTCCCTTGGGAAGCAAACACTACAAAAACGCGAAAATCAATGGGACACACAATTAGGCCAAAATTATTTCTGCACGTGACATGCTGAAATATAGTGTTTCTGGCCTAATTTTTGACGTAGAATTCGAATCTGAAAGAATTAGAGAGCTAGCTGATTGGGAAATCGGGGAAAATTCTTATTTTTTCTCGGATATGGAGTTCTGAGTCAAATGATATACAGCTCCTCAGGGAAGCAAAATAGGGCCGAAATTCGATCGGGAATCGATTCAGCGTCCAAAAATACCTGGGAATCCGTGGTATTTGCTTGAATGTGGGACAAAAAAATTTCTTCGAATTCTGATCTGAGTATCGGTAGAAAATGAAGTGAATGACTCTACACTTTTCTACTTCATTTTCGGAGGTCTCTAATGAAGTCTTTACCGGCACTTACGACACTAATTTTCAACCAAATCATCTCTCCTACTCTCACACTACAAATATCAACCATCGTTACAATCATGTATAGTTCATACTCGCCGTGAAACTACGCTCAAATGACGATTTCTCTCCCTTGGGAAGCAAACACTACAAAAACGCGAAAATCAATGGGACACACAATTAGGCCAGAATTATTTCTGCACGTGACATGCTGAAATATAGTGTTTCTGGCCTAATTTTTGACGCAGAATTCGAATCTGAAAGAATTAGAGAGCTAGCTGATTGGGAAATCGGGGAAAATTCTTATCAATACCCCATGTATCGGTGATCATATTTTCCCCAGGACCAGAGGAGCAGCGGCTAGGATTCAAACCTCTGATCAAGAAGATATACGGTAATGAGGGTGTGCGCGGCTTCTACCGAGGATTTCTAGCCAATGGGATCAAGGCAATACCCGCGAGTGCTGTGGGGTGGTCAGTGTTCAATAAATGCCAGCATCAGTGGGACTCTTACTTCGACTCTAGGACTAAATCGTACAGTTAGTGTGTGTATAAAGTGTATATAGTGATATCCGCCATAGTACTGTGTCAGGCACCCATTTGTGGGTGTGGTCACTGGTCAGTTTATCGGGGAAAAAGTTAGGAGCAAGGTCCGGCTCGAGGAAGAAGACAGTTAGTGTTCTACTTTGAACCAGGGTTGTTTGTGGGAATAGCTGTTTAACTATTGCCATAGTGATAGAGTATAGGTAAATCAGCTGCTTGCTATCATTTGGAATTAGTTCTGCGTAGCTGCTGCGATTCATTGGGCTTGTGTTTTGCAGTTTCGACACATCGCTGGGTCCATGCTTTGAAAATGATCATGAGGTTTCGCATATCATTATTGGAACTTTCGATAGAAAAATTTCACGTATTTGATTGATGCTCTCGTATCACGCATCACGGATAAAATAGCGCGTTACAGGCCTCGCATGACACGGACATTCACAGGCCACGAGTTACAGGTCATATCGCACAAGATCTTTTCAAAACTCTACGATCAGATTTCAAGAGTTTTAACAATGTTTTATTTTGAGTTGTTTATTTTATTTTATTTAACCTTAACAATGTCATAGTTGATTGCTGAGTTAAATTTAATATGTAATAACGTTTCAACAACGATAATTTCGTTAGCATTAGTCAAACTCAAATAATATGAAATTGAATATTTTATGCTTAAATTATTTTATTGAATAATTTGTTCGAATAAGCTATTTAACACCCGGTGTTCCACAACAAGGCATGCCACTTTGACAGCTAAGAATGGAGAAATAAGGATGAACTTGGTGCCCGAAAAACCCATCTGCTACAATGCGACAGGTAGGACTTACGTCTATGGGATAATTACATCCCTGATTGACTCATAATTGGTTGACAGCTTGATTGTGTTTGCCTAGGGTGGTTGAGCGAGATTTCTATTTTCTAGTTTAATAGCCACTGTTTTTAAGTAAAACTTAATAGTTTTCATCTGGGACAAATTCGGCATCCGCGAAAATTGTTTTCCATTTCATTAATTTATAGGGTAACTGCACTTCAAGTTCCAATACTTGAAGTTGAATATTAGATCATATTTCCCCAAACGTTTACAACTCTCGGCTGAGTAGTAATTTTAATGCTGAAAGTTAAATATCGTTTAGGTGAGGGCACCTCAACCCCGAGATGCCATTGGTCAATCTCGGTCACTTGACTGACACATTATTTCCATTGGTCGACTGAGGTGTCACGTGACCTGCAAACGCACCGAAACCATTTTGTGAGCGTTTAGCCACTTTGTGATCGCTGTATAAAACTAACAAAGCAAAAATTCATCCCAGGGGGATGATTTAATCGGGGGTAAACTGAGATTGCTATCCGCTCTCTGATTGGCTGTTACCATGGTCACGTGATCTTGCTCTCTTGACAGTAGATCACGAATGTCTACTCGGTGCCCAGTATAAAGCACTGGACAACGATCCATTCCGCTGTTAGTCTCAGGTTAGGACCAGTTAGTCATTGTTTACCGCAACCACATAGCCGACATGAACGACTTCGCCTCGTCAGCCCGCGCCGAAAACCCGCCCAACTCGGGCCACTTCATACCAGTTGCCGCCTCCACGAGCGATCATATGCCGTCCGGGGCGCAATATTTCAACCTGCCCAGCTTTGCCGGGTAATAATAACCCTCTGTGTGTGTGGTACCATGTAACTTGATTGTTAGAGTTGCGGGGAAAACTCATAGTTATGTTATACATGTAGTTGGGTGGTTTTTTGGGGGGGGGCTTCTGTTGTTGTTACGTAGTTCTGACTTATTGGGCTTACCCAGTTTAGGGTGTGTTTGTGGTCAACTGTGTTCGTGGTCAACTGTGTTTGTAGTCAACTGTGTTCTTGGTCAACTGTGTTTGTGGTCAACTGTGTTTGTGGTCAACTGTGTTTGTGGTCAACTGTGTNACTTATTGGGCTTACCCAGTTCAGGGTGTGTTTGTGGTCAACTGTGTTTGTGGTCAACTGTGTTTGTGGTCAACTGTGTTCGTGGTCAACTGTGTTTGTGGTCAACTGTGTTCGTGGTTAACTGTGTTCGTGGTCAAGAGCTGATTAACCAGTTCTATATTTTATTCTATTCCTAATGGAAGACGGTTATTAAATGAGATAGCCCTGAGTCACGAACGAATACTGCTCGAGTTATCCAGTATTCTTCTACCCCCCTCCAATCTCTCCCTCGATTATCATAGTTTCTATGCCCAGGTTCTCGTGGCCCTTCGTTGACCACTCACAGTCACAAGAGGAGTTGAAGCACCACACGGTTGGATTTGTGAAGCCGTCACCGCGACCGAGCCCGTACAATGTCAAGGGTAAGCCCCCATTACCGTGGGTTGTATGATAATCTGAAATCGGTGTTTAAGAGTTCCTATATATTCGGTTCCCAGGTTTATCTGACACTTCACAGCCAAGTAGATATCAAGTCGCTATCATGTTATTGTTACTGCAACTCTGTGTCCCTCTCAGTCGAAAAGACAGAGAAGAATGTACAGAATACGAGTAACGGAAGCATAGTAGATAGGAAGCCGGTGTTACAGAAAGATAAACTACCAGTTACGCCCACGCATGTTGGACTGCAGGTTAGTGTTGCTGTAGCAACACACTCCGGATCGCATGCGTTGCTATAGCAGCAAGACTCGGTGTCCCTAGCAACATTTTAACACTTCAGGTTGTTGATCCACACCCGTTTAAGAAGGTTCGGAAACAGTACCGGAAGGCACGCACGCTATTCTCACCGTTACAGCTTGAGAAATTGGAGAATGAATTCCAGGTACTTTAAGGATGACTCATACATTTGTACGATCTCTAGTTTCCTTGACAACAGGAATCAAATGCTTTTATCATACAGTTATGCTTTTTATCATACAGTTTCCAATTCCATGTCAACATCATTCTAAAACTCTGCACAGAAAACGAAGTATTTGTCCACGTGGGATCGCGAGAAACTAGCTCGGTACTTGCAAATCACAGATACTCAAGTGAAGACGTGGTTTCAAAATAGGAGGAAGAAGTGGAAGCGAACCAACGGACATAGTGAGTACCTGGTTATTTCTCTTTCTAACGAAAAAACAATTATTGCCAATGCCACAAGCAAAGGAATGAAACAATGATACTGATAGGACAATGTCTCTGATTTGTGGGATATTAAAACTGTATCCATGTTATAGTTGGAGCACAGTTGGAAGGCTGTAGAGTAGGGAAGCTGTACGGATCGCGCTCTGCACACTCCACAGGGTCCAGTGGGACCTTGGCAGACCATCATCGTCACATCAAACACAATCTGTCCTCGTTCAATGTTGTGACATCACATTTCTCCACCAATGGGGGTGGAGCATCCAACTTACAGACGAGTGAACACGGGGGACATGTGATGAGCAATCAGCCGGATCATATGCTCTTCCTATCGAGCTGAGGAATAACCGTCATGATGCTGTAGCAGTGATCGCTATCAATCAATATCATGACAAGGACTAAGGAGGGAGTGGGGAAATGGTAGGAGGCCGCACGGAAATGGAATTGGACTATTAAATGAGATCGAGCGTACAAAACACCGACTTTCTGTCTTCTTTGTCTGTAACTGTACGTGTATAAGATTAAAGATAGCTCTGAAGCATGGTCCAATATAGTTTCACACTTTCTCGTTTACCCTGAAACGAGAGACAGACACCAGTTCAACTTCAAAACAACTAGACTCTAACTCTAAGTTTACGCAACGGCAAATGTCGTACTCGTACTACTACTTGTCTGCCTTCAGCCATGTTCCTCACAGTCACACACAGCTTTTGGTTGTCATATGTTACCTGACCTGTTTCTTGCGCGCGCTTGCCGGATGTTATATATCCACTGTTTCTAGCGCGCGCGCGAAACAGTGGACAGAACATCCGGCTTAAGCGCGCGCCGCGCCTGGCGCGATGCAAGGCCCTCTGACATGACGCAAGCCGCGAAGAGAGCGGCGCGCGAAACCTGGGCCTATCGCGCGCACGAAACATTGGTCTGGCCTAGTGGCCTGGACTGATAACAATAAACTTGCCGGATGTTATCTGTCCACTGTGGACAGATAACATCCGGCAACAATAAACTGCATACGTTGCGCGCCCCTTATTTTAAATTTAAATTACTCGGTGATCTGAAAATATTCCAATTCATTCCATTGCAAATGCAATTCCATCCGCACCGATCTCGATCTGCATGAAGCGCAATGCAGATCGAGAATAATTTTGCGCGCGCGCAAAATAAAATTGTCGATAGTTGTCAAATGTTATACCTGACCTGCTCTTGCCGGATGTTATCTGTCCTCTGTTTCTTGCGCGCGNTGTTTCGGCCTTCGATGAAGGCGCGCGCGCCGCGCGCAAGAAACAGAGGACAGATAACATCCGGCAAACCTGCTCCTCGCGCTCGGCGCGCGCGAAAAACAGGTCAGGTGACATTTGACAATTCGATAGGGCCAGGGGCTGTCATCGACACCCAACACGGCCCGGACTTGAAAATTAAACTTTCAATTTGATGCGGCGACGCGCGTGAAGCTTTGAACTTGATCGGAGGATGCGCGACATACATATACGTCAAGTTTTATCATCAATTCAATTCAATTCAATTCATCTATAGGCAGCAGTAACGTAAAATTGTTTGTCTGCGGTGGCGCTTGAAACCGAGTTTTATCATTGACATGCTAATCAGAAAATATTAGTAATTATTTAAAGAATCTAATTATGCGCAGTGCACAAGCATTAGATCTTAGTTCACGCAAGAAGAAAAGGACATCAGCACAGCATCAATAACACATTATGTATGCATCAGTAGTAATGGCATTCATAATTAACATATTCAACAACTGATGATTTCACTGACATGGTTTCATAGGTGGTTTGTTGAGTGATGTAAAACTGCTGATGTAAACTAAGGAAAAGTGCATATGTTAAGGAAAATCTCAACAGGGTCTATGATCCACTAACAATTTGCAGTATGAGGGGAATTGACTAAATGATATGGTTTTTCTCTTCTTAAGGCAGTGTTATACACTTTATGGGATGCCTGAGGAATCATATGGTTCTGCCCGGTTTAACACTGATTTATTTTTAGTGTGGAACATATGGGTTACCATGCTTAAATCACGACTATTTAGTAACAGACTTAGTCTGTTGATTACTTGACCTTTGTCTCTTATGGTGAGCCAAGTGACTTACTGTCAGGGCATTAATATTGTCTGACAGTGTGATTCTGCTATGGGAAATACTTATATAGTGAGCTGGACATAGTCAATCAACCAATACATTCATTTCTAGGATGATGGGGGAATGAAAAGAAACAAATAGATTTTCCTACCTAGTATGCCTAAAACCAGTTCTAAGAAGGATAAGGTAAATTTTCCAAATTTTGATCTTATAGATCAAGCTGTTGAGTGGCTAAAGTTTGAATTATTTCAAACACTATCTGATATCAAACCCTTCAGGGAAGTGGTAAAAAAGATGGTGAGGATGTAAGTGTGCATCTTTGTTAAGCAAGCTTATTTATCAATGATCCTGCAAAATTTTATCTATGGATCTCAATTATCAATCGTGAGAATTTTCTGTTATTTGCTCCACACATTCCACCCTTCAGAAAAAGAACTCAGGTCCCCCAACAGCAGCATTGTTTAACAAAGTCAAAATAACACCCCTTGGGAAGAAGAAGGATAATAAAAACCATTCCTCACGGTTTAGAGTCAGTCAAGATCGTGAACTTCAGAAATTACCTCTTCTCAAAGGTGGATTTTGCAAATAGACTTAGCGAGAGTTAAATGAATTTTGTGATGTTTGAGGAACTTTTCCTGTAAGGAACCATAATGTTTAAATCAAGCTTTTTATCAGATTCATCTGGGGTAGAACGAGAAGAACTCTTCATCCAGAAACTGCGGCAATGTTGTACAATATTTGACTTTGCTGTGGATCCCCTTAGTGATCTCAAATGGAAGGAAATTAAACGAGCAGCTCTTAATGAACTGGTTGACTTTGTTACCCATCAGAGGGGAGTCATCACTGAGGCTGTTTACCCTGAAGCTGTGAACATGGTATTTATTTGGAATCTGAAGTATGCGTTCCAAACTTTAATTCTAAAAGGACCTTTGATGCATCTATTTTATTTCATAGAATCAATATTTTCATTTTCTCTATCATTGGGCCATAACTTGTGCTTCAATGCCCTGTTCAATGCCCTGTTTTATGGTTCTTTAGGAGCAATTCCAATGTAAACACTAAACACACCCTATTTGCTCGAGCAGATTGTGAACTCATTATCCCTTTTCAGTTTGCATGCAACCTATTCAGAACGTTACCTCCCCCCACCAATCCTCATGGTGCAGAGTATGATCCCGAGGAGGATGAACCCACGCTCGAAGCAGCCTGGCCACACTTACAGGTCTGTATCGTCATTCCATCAAATACACCTGAATTTAGCCAAAATACTATCATACTCTTTGTGATAGGAAAGTTCACTTGTGTTGTGTCCGCACATTTTTTAGGTATGGCTAATATCATCGCCTTTTAGAACATCTGACTATTGATTTATGTTGTATAGAAGCATCCCTGACAGTTTGCTTGAAGCAGTGAATATGTTTTGCACAATGTTACATATATATGAAATATTTCATTGCCGTAATGACTCATATCATGTACATTAGTTTGGAGCTATTAGTTGCTGCCTGCCTGACGAGAATAACAGTTTCAAAAAAAACAACAAACTGTGTTTTTTTCTGATATTTCCTGAACCAGCATCGCATACCTACCTACTACATACACATTTATGGGGTATATCGCAAATAATTTGGTTTAAAAGACAAGTCAAAGACCGGAGTGTATCATATATATCTTAAAGCTTCTTTGACCTGTGCGTTAGCGTGCCAACTGCCATTTGCCAATTACATCAGTGATTACTTTGGAAATCGGCGCCGTAATTTCACAGATCAAAGCAATTGCTTCTGTAATGATGAACCAAGAATCGTACAGTATCTCGCCATCTCGGTTTGATCATAAAAGGTCAGACTTTGCCAATCTCTGTTGACGGGCTATCATCTAAGATCATGTCACATCCTGTATCCTGGCATTCTTTCACCCCGCCTGTTACTCCGCTCCCTTTTCACCTCTCACAACCCCCCAACCCCCTTACACTACCCTCTCATTCTCTACCTCTTCCCACCACCCAGCCTTCTCACCACTATCCCCCCTCTTTCAGTCTTTCACCCCCTTCTCACCTCACTCTACCCCCTCTTTCAGTGTTTCACCCCCTCACCTCACTCTAACCCCCCAGTTAGTGTACGAGTTTTTCCTCCGTTTCCTGGAATCGCCAGACTTCACGCCGAGCACGGCTAAGCGGAGCATCGACCAGCAGTTCGTGATACAGCTCCTCGAGCTATTCGACAGCGAGGATCCGCGGGAACGGGATCTCCTAAAAACCACACTCCACCGGATATACGGGAAATTCTTGGGCCTCCGGGCGTATATCAGGAAACAGATTAACAACATCTTTTATCAGTGAGTTTTGTTATTTAAAGACAACGAATAAATGTTATCCATGCACTGTTGGTTTCAAGTGAGAAGATCTGCAAGCAATTGCTGCAGGCTGTTGCTTGATACCCGCCTTTCGATAAAGGTAGCCTTAAGTGTGTTGTAACTTTCGCTGGGGCATCGTGTAAAAGCTGTACAATTTGGGGCATCATTCCATTTGCGCAAAATTTTGCTCAAAATGCTGCGCATGTTACGAATAAACATCCAATCAGTGGGTAAAGTATCATATATAAGTGACGCAAGCAATGTCTTTTCTCTCGCATTCTTAACAATGTATACTTCCTTGTATCACCGATACATCTGATAAATGTATATGTACTCATGTACTATGGTGTCTGGACTCAAGGGACGTGACCCTGTATAGTTGATTGGGAATGCAACTGTCCTTGAGAATGAGATCCGATCGCGCACAGGGAGGATGCAGTATTGTGGTCAGAGCTTGTAACCTTACTAAATCTAATGGGTGAGGAGGTCAGAAAATTGTCGGAGCAGTTTTTGGGACTGTGGCGCGCAGTATTCGACGGGGAATTATATCACTGCCCAATTTAGTGCCCCCCATTGGTGATTGTCACACTGTGAGTGTGAGTGTGTGTGTGTGTGTGTGTTTGTGTGTGTGTGTGCG